>DWHP01006889.1:0-11210 GCA_018247895.1 Parnassius honrathi | reverse complement strand
ATATATATGTGTGTGTATATATATGTATGTATGTATATATATGTATATATATATATATATATATGTCGACCTAATTTCCAATTAAATGGCGTTTAGTTGCATATAATATGTGTTTAATTATGATGTTACTCTTTCGGTGCAGTTGTTTTCTTTTTATAGAATTAGGGTGGCAAACCCAACAGTCCACCTGAATGTAAATCGATGCCTCGTCGTGGCCTGCAGATATCTACATTCAATCTCGATTAAGAATCAAAATGCAGATGTTGTCAGTAAAGCGGGTCTTCGGTACTCTACACTCACCATACGAAATACAGCAGCATCAAGCAGCTGCTTTACGCTAGGATTCGGTGAGGGCATGGTCCATTCGCGGTCGAGCCGACCCTATCGTGCTACAACCAAACATAGCTGCAGCGTGGTACCACGTATAAAACTGATGGCTGTAAATTTTGGTGCGAAAATTCATAAAACAAAATTATTAACTGCTTAGGGAATGAAACTGATTCAGCGTATATACGTTCCACTGCTTGTCACAGACAGTCTTTTTTTTCTAAAATCGTTTTAGTGCATGCAAAATCCACCGCGCTGCGTAATGCGTGTTGGGATATTTCAAATATTTTTATTTAATTTCTCAGTCACGCAGGTTTACTAACGATGTTTTACTTCCCAGTGAAGCACGGATAAAACGGCACTTTAAATTGTAATTGGTAATTTCATTGGTGCCGGCGGGGATCGAACCCGGGTTGTCTGTGTACTATAAAATTTTCGATCGCTTAGCCCTTGAGTTACCATGACTCTTATCCTTAATTTTTTTCTATTATAACATAAAGCTGGAGGTTATTAAACGCATTTTTTCATACTAACTTCTACACCCTTAATTATAGCGTAAGTTACGAATGTGTACTAAAGAAGTGTTAACGGTTAACTCTTTTATCCTATTGTTTAGATAGATAAAGGTGTGAGAGATTCACTTTATTTTACATAGCAATCTCTTTCTTCTTGTTTGTGCTTATTCTTTCTTTAAATGTTTATCATTCTCGAATGGCTCTGATGGCGGCATTGACGGGGTTTCACCCAACATCTCGAAGATCTTATAATCATGTCTGCTGGTGACGCCGGTGGAGTACTTCTTAATGACGTTACAAAATTATGTAATTTTATGCTTTCTGCTAACATTGATTACAACAACTTTTACGGATTTTATCGCGTTTAATTTTTTTTTAAATTCCCGGCGTATCGGGTGCTTTCCAGCACCCATGGTCACAGGGGACTGAGATGACTGACGTTCCGATGTCAATGTTAACCCGGAGGTCCTTCAGCTTTTTAATTATTATTCTCTTCAGATCTACGCAGAATAAAATTACTGTCTTGAAGTCTTGCAGTGGTATGCTTGGGTTTAGTTTTAATTTTATTAACAGCAAGCACACGCTCGACTATGGCTGGCTTCACTCGTTCACAGTGACATCGGCGCGGGACCCGAAGTTTATTGTCGTGCAGAACCGACTTGACATGCTGAAGCTCGGCGGCCAGGTGTTTGCTATCACAGATCTGAGGTGTGGGATAAAAAACATCCTAATTTCAATAGAGAAGGAGGCTGGGTAATACCACCTGCTTGGGATCCCCTAATTAATAAAATAAAATTTAACCCAGGCACACCACCGTAAGATTTCAAGATACAGTAAGTTCATTCTGCGTAGATCGGACCATGGATAATAATTAAAAAGTTGAAGGTACTACCGGTTAGCACTGACATCGGGACGTCGGTTACCTCAGTCGCCCTTGGAAAAGAAATTAAAACGCGATAAAATACGTTAAATTGGTTTTAATCAATGTGTAGTGTTCGCGTAAATATAAGAAATCATTACTTTCTGGTAACGTTAATCCTAATTTCATTTCCCACATATATGGTGCAAGATTGTGTGCCTTCAAAAAAAGGATAACGGTATACGTCCTATTGCCGTTGATTTTACATTCCGACGCGAAAATTAGCTTGCAGGCACATAATCTCCTCATCAGTGCCCCTGTGGTAGCAGCGTCGAAGAGTTTGGGGTTGGGATAGTCACGGACTTTCATGTAAGAAAAAAGCAGGTAGTTTTTCCCGTCACAATTCTTTGAACAAAGTTATTCGAAGGGCTCTTGTCTCTATAAATGTTCCCTCAGTTTTAAAGCCTTTCGGGATATTTAGAGACAATGGCAAGAAACCCGACGGTATGACTTTGGTCCCTTGGCAGATAGTTAATGCCTTAGTGTGGGATGCTACTTGCGAGACATTTTGTCGGCCTTTCATCTCAAAGGTACCTCTTTTAAAGCCGAGGCGGCAACAGAGGCAGCTGAATTAAGTAAGTGACGCAAATATGAGTCTGAGAAAAATGACCACATATTTGTGCCATTTGCTGTAGAGACTATCGGTCCGTGTGTCCACGTGCGGTGAATTTTCTAAAGGAACTGTTTCCGCAACGGGTCGTCGCTGCTCGTGTTAATAGGGCTGGTTATTTTCTTGCTCAAATTCTAAGTATAACCATTCATCTAAGAAACGCAGCCAGCGTTCTTGGTACGATACCACGGGGAGTAGAACTGTAAAACAATTAAAATTTTTGGTTTTAGTTTTTTAGTTTCTCTAGATTTAATTTTAAATTATATTATAAATTAATTACTTTTACAAATCATATATTGGTATTATAATATACTTAGTACTAATGTCTCGCAACAAAATTTTCTGAGATAGTCGAAGGTTTTAGTTTTTATTTGTGCATTTATTTAATACTTTTTTAGAATCACTATTAAATAAATGTACGATTTAAAAAAAGTTGGTTACGACTCAAAAGTTCTAGATTATTTTAAAATTTATGACGATGTTTTAAATGGGTTCTTCGTTAAAGAAAAATAGGTCTGCACAAAGAAACGTTTTTGCAATTTCTTTGACGAATCGCTTTTTACTGCTTTACTTGGTTTCCTTTAAAGTTTAACTTAGCGTGTATTGATAAAAAGTTTGTAGAATGTATTTTTTTTCTTAACATCATTAACTTCGTTTATACCGTTTTACTTTATAATTAAATTAATACATAATTTTAGAGGAGGTTTTCAATGCGGCGGAGGCTCTGTGGTTTTCACCCAACGGTACATATCTTGCGGTTGCTTCCTTCGACGATCGACACGTGGAGTCGGCCATATACCCCTACTACGGCAGCACGAGTGATCTCGATAACCAATATCCGCAGTTGATTCAGTTCAAATACCCAAAGGTTGGTAAAATAAATATTACTGAACATTCCAATTGTTATAATGATTTCTTATATTTACGCGAATACTACATATTGAAAAAAAAAAAACTACTAATACGGATTTTATCGCGTTTTATTAACCTATTTTTGATTCCCGACGTTTCGCGTCTAACGTGAAACACCGACACTCTGGGAATTCTGTAGTCTGTAAACATGTTCAAGATCGTCCCTACCATTGCATCAGATTTGATGAACCACAAATCCTCGCAAAAAACATCGATTACCACCAAGGATGATTTGTGAGGTTATTGAAATTTAAAAAAAAAAACTCCTGATTTCAATGGAGAATATAGTTGGGTGCTGCCATCTGCATGGGATCCTATAATTAAGAAAATTGAATCCAAATCCAAGCATACCACTGCAAGACTTCAAGATAATGTAAGCTTGTTCTGAGTAGATCGAATCAAAAATTAAAATTAAAAAACTGAAGGTAGCCAGGCTAAATATGACATTGGGCCATCAAACATCTCAGTACCCCGTGTCTATGGGTGTAGAAAAGCACCAAAAACGTCCGGAATTAAAAATAATTATTTAAATGCGATAAAATCCGAATAAATAGTTTTATTCAAAATGCAATTGTTACTCAGTCCCGGGCTATGTCGTTTATACATATCAACCAATCGATTACTAAAATATATTAATAAAAAGATAATCATCAACATCTTATTCAATTCTATTTGGCGATAGAGATAACTAAGTCATGTGTAATGTCCATGTCACACCTATGCCGGTAGTTGTTGGGAGCACTAAGCTAGAAGTTGTTGATGAGTCCGTTTACCTGAGACAAATAGTCCGCCTGGGTAAGTCTAACTTCGACCGTTCGGAAAATTACGACACATCTCGTCAAAACCTGAAAACCAGATTGTACATCCAGTGGGTGTTGCCAGTGATGACTTTGGGATCTGAGACGTGGCTCTTTACTGGCTCTATGAGGACGCTCAGTCGCACAGCGAGTTATGGAGAGGGTATCCTCTGCGCGATAAACTTAGGAATGAGGATATTTGCAGGTAGGTACTCGCAGTACCTACCGTGACTGACTTTTAGACAGAAAAGAAGTCCAGCATTAAAAAGTTTAAGCCATATTTTAGAGTTTTTTTTATATAGGATATTGTGACAAACAGGCACACAGTCCACCTGATGGTAGGTGGTTGCTGTGGCTCATAGACATCTACGTTTATCCTCGATTACGAATCTAAATGCAGATGCTTTGTCACCCGTGAGGACTAAGATGAAATGCCTCGTTTCCGGTAAAAAGAGTCTCCGGTTCTCTATACTCACCATACGAAACACAGCAGTATTAAGCTACATGCTGGTATCCGTGTGTGTTGTTCACTGTTTATTAACTTATCTTGGCTCGTAAACACGTCTCCACACGTGTTACCAGGCCGGCTGACGGACCGAGCATTGTGACGTATGCGCTTGAGACAAGTTGGTGCATTTGCATACACTACACCGCGAGAGCGTGGTTTTTCCCCGGTCGAGCCGACCCATGCGTGCTACAACTAATATAACTCCAGCATGGCTCTACCATGTTCTACGTGTGATTTGGATTGCCTTAATAAATATTATTAATATTATTTGTCGTCAGGTAGGCCGCACTAATCCAGTTGTTAGCCTCCGTGTTTTCAATTTAAACAACTTGACAAGCGAACCATGTGTTATACCCGCTCCAGTGGATGTGATTGGATTGGATCATATACTGGGCAGAGTGAACTGGGCGACCGATCAAAATTTAATTGTTCTATGGCTGAACAGGAGACAAAACGTTAGCCTTCTGCTCAATTGCGACCTGGCTGAAAACAAATGCAGTATAGTAAAGGAGCAAACTGAAAGAAACGGCTGGGTTGACATCCAAGAGCCTTTTTTTGACAGCGCGGGTACGAAGATGCTGGAAATACAACCTTTGTTCTACAATGATAAGAGGTTTTTACACGCAGCTCGTTTCGATTTGAACTCTTTGACAACTGAAGACCTCAGTCCTGGAAATTCCACGGTCACGTCCATTGCCGGATGGAGTGAGGAAACGGACACAGTGTACTACATTTTATCTCCTTTGGATCGGCCTTGGGAAAGGCAATTGTGGTCTACATCACAAGGAGTAAATCGATGCATATCCTGCAGAGATGCCTCATGTCATAATGTTGACGCCATGTTTTCCCCCGGCGCAAGTTTTGGTATTATATCTTGTAGTTCCAGTAATAAGCCGCCAGTTACATACTTGTACAACGGTCAGGTAAAGCTATTTTAGATTAATCTATTTTACTTTCTCATAGTATGTGTTTCCTAAATAATTGTTTTATTTTCAGACGAATGGCCTTAAAATTATCGTGTATAACAATGAATTGAACGAAAAGTTACGACATTATAAACATCCAATGTCTCTTTTCAACTCTATCTCGTTAGGTGAAGATGTCGTGGCTCATATTAATTTAATGCTCCCACCCGAGATGGAGGAGGGGAGGAAATATCCAATGGTGTTGAGAGTGTACGCAGGTCCTGGCTCCACTAGGGTTAAGGACATATTTAGTCTAGGTATCTATTTAGACTTCTTCATAATATTGGTATAAGAAATTAGCTGTAGTATATAAAGAATCTAATAATAAAACTTGATCGGCGCGCTACCGTGTACGTATGACATGCAAAATAACTTTAGTTAAAAACGATTGGAAATTCGAATTCTAGTCATATTTTAGCTTTTTAATATTTAATACTTACTGTGACCGCCTGCCTCGTTGGTATAGTAGTTGTAGTAGTGCAACTGCTGATCATGAGGTCCTAGGTTTGAATCCCGAGTCGAGCCAAAAATGATTTATTGAGTTTTTCCGTCAAGAACAGTTGCAGTAGATGCCCGGAGTCAGTAAATTGGCAGTGACTCACCCCGTGCCTCAGAAAGCACGTTAAGCCGTTGGTCCTGCGCCTGTTCGCTCTCCGGTCGTGTCGGTTTACCGTCTCATCGGATTATGAGAGTGAGGGAATAGAGAGTGCACCTGTGCTTGGGCGTACACTTGGGCACTATAATCCTGTCCTGCGCCGATGGCTAGTCTCAGTTGAGGCAGGCCGCCGAACCGAAATTCAGTCAGGAGGACATTTTTGTTATTTACTGTGATCAACTTCCCTTCCCAGTGCTGATTGGCAGAGAATGCTATAGAGCACAGAATAGTAAGCTAAGGCATTAAGTTCGCTCATTTTAAACTTTCGTTCTAGAATGCCACCACTAATGAATACATTTTGATTACTAAGCCCTAAATTTAATTAAGAATTATAAAATGTAATTAAAATAATTATAAAATGAATCGTGTTCTAAATGGAGAACCTCGTATATTAAAATTCGGTCTGTGCGAGTCATAGCTGTTTATTTTTTGTCAGAAAGTACGCATACATGTACGTATTTCTTAGTTATTGAATTGATAAATGATTTAAATGAGCATGTTAACAAATTGACCGCTTGGTGGCGGCGTAAGAATATCCACTACCTCACGGGATGATTCCCATGGGTGTCGTGAGAGACGACAGACGGAAACAAATCTATAATATATAATTGTAAACCCGTTTGCTGAGCTTGGCAGTTATGACAAATATCCCCTATGCGGCAATCTATAGGGGAGGCCTATGTTCAGCAGTAGACTTTAATGAGCTATAAGTAAAATACTACATCAAGACTGCACAACTTTCGGTCTCGTATTAAACATTCGCCTTTATTTGAAATGAAAGTCGAACGAATATTTTCCACAGAGTACTACACTTCATATCTTTCGACTAATAGAAGCTTTATAGTGGCCTCAATAGACGTAAGAGGATCTGGTGTGATGGGAGTGGAGGCAATGCACGCCGTCAACAACGCACTAGGCACAGTTGAAATAACCGACACTTTGGATGCGCTAGAGTATGTACTCCTATTTTAATAACTGCTTATAGAAATTCTGTTATCACTCCAAATTAATGCTTTTTTCTTTTTATTTTTTTGGTTTTATTTGGTTATTCCTTTTCTTTTGCTTATGTTATAGTAAATAAGATTATCGTGTATAACAATGAATTAAGTGATATAAATAGAGATAGAGATTTGCTGATTAAATTGAAAATTACTGTTCATTTATTACGCTTTGTAATGGCGGCGTGAAATAACTATACTTCATATCGTACTATGAGTGTCGTAAAAGTAAAATTACATTCATTACACCCATTACCGTGCCAGAGCCATGGTAACTCAGATGGTTAACGCTCACTGTAAATATAACAGAACGCGAGTGACCCGGGTTCGATCCCCGTCGGCACCAATTAAATTGTTAATTGCAATTTTAAGTGCTGATTTACCACGTGCTCGGCGGTGAAGGAAAACATCGTGAGGAAACCTGCATGTCTGAGGAATAAGAAAAAAATATTTCAAAGACATGTTAAGTTCGCCAACACGCATTGCACCATTTCAGAAATGAGGGGAGGCCTGTGCCCAGCTGTGGGACGCATATAGGCTGTAACTTTACTTTTACACCCAATACAGTATTACGTTTGGAAAGATAAGTAAGCTAGTACAATTACAGGCATATGATTATAGTCATTATACCTTACAAGTGTCCATCGGCTTCAGTAGCTATTTTTTTAAATTGTCCAGCTCAAGTCCAGCTCACGTAGTAACTATTATCTAATCTGTGGTCCAACCTCGACCGAGAGGTCAGTTGACGGATCCAACTCGGCTAGGCAACGTAGGGAGATTAGAAAACTTCATCTCGTCACATATTCTTCGAAACTTGACAACTATAAATAACAACCAATGCGTGTTGCCTGTGAATGATATATGAACCTGAGACGTCGTTCTTCATTGACGCGACCGATGGAGAGGGCTATGCTGGGAGTTTCTTTGCGTAATAGAATTCAAAATGAAATTTCAATCCACACTGAAACTAGTCTAACCGAAATAGCCCAATAGATCAGGATCACATTAAAGTGGCAATGGGCCAGCCATACATTTCGAAGAACCGAAAACCCACGCAAAAAAAGTTTTCATGTGGCGGAACGAGGTACCTTTTTACAATGGAGTAACGGCCTGATTAGGTTGTAAAGTTACAGCCTATATACATCTCAGTGCTGGGCATGGGCCTCCCTCCTATCATTTCTGAGAGGGTTTTAGGGAAGTAAGTGTAGGTCGTGCTGCCCTAATGCGTGTTGGCGAACTTCACATGTCTTTGAAACATATTTTTTTATTTCTCAGACATGCAGGTTTCCTCACGATGTTTTCTTTTACTGCCGAGAACGTGGTAAATTGCAATTCACAATTACATCGGTGCCGGTGGGGATCAAATCCGGGTTGCTCGCGTGCTGTGAAATTTATAGCGAGCGCTAACCATCTAAGCTACCATGGTTCTCTCCCGCTCTCTCTCTCTCAGTTAGGTTGTAAGATATGCAGAAAGTCGATGCAGGTGACTTAGGTCAATATTTTGTACCTGTGTGGCTGTAGAAGGAAAAGGGGAGATCTCCCGCCGGGCAAGGTATTCTGCCCGGGGAGCGGCCAACACTCCGTGTGATAGTTCGGAGATGTTCTATATATAATGTTTATGATTCGGAATTTTGATAGCGCGATTTAGGCTTAGGTGTGTTTCGCTAGTGGCGCGACGACAGCGCCGCCACATCACCCCCTTGCTCAGACCGTAGGTCGATAGTGCAGCCTCGTTGCTGACAAATGTGCAAGTGCCAGAAGATTGCCTTGTAGTCTGTGATGAGTCAAGAAGAAGGCAAGTAATCTGCGAGGGTGCCGAGAAGCAGACGCGAGCAGTTAGGCTCAGAGCCGTGCCGAACACTGTATAGCGCAGAGACTAGCTTGAAGAAACAGGAAGCATTGTTATTCCAGTGCTGCGATGAATCTGGATGATGGATATGAAGACTGCAGACGATATCTGCTCGGGAGCGAATAGGTAGGTTTCTTGGGGATAATGACAAAGGCTTGAAGTTGTAGTTTCTGAAGGTTGTTGGTTGCGTGTTCATATCACGTCAGGTGGTGGTCACCACTGTGGCCGTGGTAGGAAAAAGGGAGATCTCCCGCCGGGCAAGGTGTACTGCCCGGGGAGCGGCCAACACTCCACGTTATAGTTCGGAGATATTCTATATATACTGTTTATGATTCGGAATTTTGATAGCGCGATTTAGGCTTCGGTGTGTTTCGCTAGTGGCGCGACGACAGCGCCGTCACATCATCATTTCTTAACTTTATAGTCTCCGGCCTTGTTGGTAATCTTGTTCCGGAGGTTTGTACACTTGAGACTCACTCACTTTATTGTAGTTATTGCAAATACACTTAAAATACGTGGTAGAGTTACGTTGTAGCTTATTGTAGCTCTAGCAAGAAAAGGTTTTTTCGACCGGGAACGCACCACGCTCGCACACAACACCAGCGTGAAAACATTTTGTTTTAAGGAAAAAGGGTGACAAAAATTACATAGTCCACTTGGTGGTAAGTGCATGATGTATCCCTTATAAACCTATATCTATTCTTGATTTAAGAATCAAATGTACATGTACATGTGACAACGCATGTCACACGTGGGATCTAAGATCGATTATCTATAATAAAATGGGTCTCTATACGCTGTCATGTTTCTTTTGGTGAGTGAAGAGAACCGAAGACCCTATTTTGCTGGTAATTAACCTAATTCTACTTTAAACCTCATCGGTGACAACGAATTTACTTATATAATATATATTATGACTCTGGATGTTGTCGAGTAGCGGCGGTGTAAGAATATTCACTACCCCATAACATCCCGTGAGAGTAATAAGAGGCGACAGAGGGAAACAAATCAGGAGATTGGCATCAGCGTCTTCCTAACAACGACTAAAAGTTAAAAACTGCGGTTGCCAAGCCGCTTGTCGAGAGTAGCAGCTATGGCAGATATCCCCCATATGAGGCAATCTATGGAGGAAGCCAGTTCAGCAGTGGTCTTTGATAGGCAGTCACGGTAACAGATATTTGCTTATCTCTGAACGATGAGCAATTTAAGTACATGAAACATCTCCACAATAAAATAGAAATATTTCCATTGTTTAGTGGTTCAAGCCGAGGTTCGTACCTCCTTTTGGTTTGGGGCCCTTGAATCACATCGAGCCCCCCTAGCTCGAGGAGTCTCACTCCAAAAGTAGGGGTCGGGATGCCTCGGGACTGCTGTCGGCGACGCGGTGCTTTACGCTGCTTCTCCGCTGACAGAACCGTTGCACTCGATAGCTCGTGGTTCCTCGCTTACAAGTCTATTTCGATGAAGCTGTAGAAGCCCCCAGGGCCAACAGCATAGACATTATGAAAAAAACAGTAGAAATATAATGTAATTATGATAAGAGGGGTAACGTTTTGATTTAAACAAAAATACACATAATATGTATATATTAAATATTGTCTTTACGCGGCATTCATAGTAGGATTCAATAGGCAGACAATGGATCTCGGATCCACTCGGAAAATATTTATAAGGGCTGATAGCTACTTATTTATTTTTATATCAAATTCATCGATGTGTGTCTCTTTTTGTTAGAATTATGCGATACGCGCTCGTACCTGTGTGATAAGTCGGTAACAATGTTTTCAAACAATTTTCCTGATAATATTGTTCTGAGTATTTGTAGGCTCGCGCTTATTGCCGCGCGACATTCTAACACTCGGTCTATAAGCATATTCGTGGGCGGTTCGTAAAGGTACATATTTGTATAGTAAAAATGACAATCTTTTAAACATCTTCATTAAAACAAGGACGTTATAAATTCTACCGCATTTTTAATTTTCTTGAAATATGCCATGACGCGTAACGTTTAAAATTCGAATGTTTTTTTATTAACTTTGTAGTGACTACCGCAGCCCATGGACAACCCATGGGCTGCAGTAGTCACTTGCCATCCATGCCGGGGGTACCGCGGTACCGTAAATATATTTCATACTTTAATTTTTTTTTAACACTT
>DWHP01006888.1:0-11211 GCA_018247895.1 Parnassius honrathi | reverse complement strand
AAAAAAAAAGGGAGAAAAATAAATAAAATAAGCAATAAATATTATATAATAAATAATGATTTTATTTATCCTTTACGAAATTACGAACTTATACAACAGTTGTAATAGGATAAAAATTTATTTCACTGATTGGACGACAGCCATATTAACTGCGCCACAGCTCTCTGTGTCTTCCATCCAGGGAATTAATTAATGTCTCATGAAAAATAAAATGTTTTCTCATCAAACATTTTCTTACCTTTTTCTTTTCCACGTTCAAACTAAGTTATAATAGTAAATAAATAATTTGAAAAATAAACCTGTCTTTCCAAGAAAACTTTTTGAAAGTCAAGTTTGTTTTACCACTTGTTCGGAAAATACCTCTATTCTGAGAAGATCAAGCAAGTAGCCCAGCGCCACTTTCGTTTTTTTGTGAAATAAAGTATAGTTTACTATCACTACATATTATTTACTTTTTACTGTGTAACTTATAATATTACATAATATAAGTTACACCGTAAAAAACACAAACCGAATTAGAAATGTCATGGTGGCGATCACCTAATTCCCAGGGGCTGTCGTCACCCACAAATTTCTTAATATTATATAATCCATTTTTATACAATCTTTGTTTAACGCAAAGTAATGCTTTTAAGCATACTATTTAACTAGATTATTTTTATAATTTTGTTTTAAAAGTTACTTCTCACGATTCTCGAAGATTCTCCTGTATCGTAGAGTTAAACATATAAATTGCATAAGAACAAACATTTATCGTAACAAACAAACAAGTATTAGTATAAAATAATTCTATTTACGTTACTTACAACAACTGGCATGTATTTGTATAAAATACTTGTCCGTGTACGATTCAAATCCGCAATTTCCAGTGCCGCAATTTAATGCCACGTCACGAAGTCATCAAGATACTAAATAAAACTTTGTTGCAGGTTCTTCGCAGTTTTATATCCGTTAAAACTGCGAGTGGCGCGCAAAAGAAGTCAGCACATGCTATGTGGTGCGTGGGTGATGGCACTTGGTGTAGCTTACCTCAGGTAAGCAGCTTGTTGAATTGGTACACTTGGCTCGGTTATTCATCGTATCATTAAACGCTGTCAAAAGTCTATTGCTGAATGTTTACCTCCCCCATATATTGCCTGGTGATTGAAAATGGCTTTATTACTTCAAAAAAACTGGGAACTGTAATTGCGTAATTAGTTTGGATTTAAATTTTGAGTTGGCCACCAGCATATAACGGTGGTAGAGCCACACGGCAGCTTTTACTGGCTAGTTTGAACCGGTGTGGTACGTCGATCTCACAGAAGACCAGCGTGAAGTAGAAGCTCTGCTTCTGTATTTCGTCTGGTGAGTGCAGATGGCCGGTGGCCCAATTCTCCCTTCCCTTTAATATGATAGCGGAGTTAAAAACAACACTACCCCAGGATGGTACCAGCACCCCTGGTGACTCTGACTGAATTCCTCGCTGAGTATCCACGCCCAAGCTGCCCTACTCTTCCTGACGGTGGGTGTTTAGGATGCCCCACGTATTTGGGGGAGGGGGTTGAAACTAAACTTTCTTGAGGCAAACGAACCAATAAGACAAATGCGCCACTTAATAACATCCACTAACATCTGGAAACGGCGAGGCCGGCCTTGCTCTTTATAATCGAGAGTCAAGGTGTATCAGTCGGAGAGGACACAGGTGTCCTCTTGTACTACGTATCTCTCCTACCCGGGGTACAAATTAGAACACTCATTTACACCGCGAGCTGGAGCTTTTGTGTACGTCAGAGAGGCCATCTGATTTCGACGCCACGGCAACCTTCGACCTGTCCATCCTATAGCTGCGCGTAGACTGCAATGACCATCCCCGGAGCTACGGTTACTTTTATAAATCCCGTAGCGGTTATACCAACTCAAATTGACTCACGACCACGTCCAAATAGCTGTAGAATCCGTGCTACAACATGTCTCATCCGCAGAGAACGCTGAATGACTTGGTTCCCATTTAACCATTCATGCTTGTAGATCTGTTTACGACTTTGCTTTGGCTTTGGATCTCAGACATGGAAGATCATGTGCCTTCCTTGTTGGATCTTCTGCTGACCTCTCATCCGGACGGTCTTCATCGATGCCCTCTTGGCTCCTTGAACAATTGTCTGATCCGGGGTACAGTGCTACTCACGCTCCCATCGCGGTTGCGTTCTGAAGGTCGCCGCCGTGTTTGGCACTCTAGGTTGGCCGATTGGGAAAGAATGCGGTCTTTTTTTGCATCCTACGCTTGGGAGTGAGTTTGCTTCTCGCCGGATGATCTCAGAATAGAACTTTTGATTTCATCATCTACGGTACCCACAAGAGTACTACCATGCCTGGGCTGACCCATCGGCGTCTTGGGATGCAAACACCAGCGCTCTTAAAAAACATGTATAGTTCCGTTTTCAGGTCCTTCAAAAGTTAGAGCACAGCGACAAAATTGGTGAGAAACTTGTTCAACTTCCTTCGGGAACACGTACATTCTAGTCTCTTGCCAAGGCTCTCTAACGAAACTTCTGTTAGCCATCTCTCCCATCTACGTACAGAGAGGATGACTCACTGGCCCATGCCACAAAGAATAAAGCCGATCTGCGGGGCTCTCTCTTTGCGTCCAACTCGACTCTTGATGACGGGGGGATAACATTATTGACCATCCCACGGTGTGAGTGCTCCATGTAGGATGTGCTGTTTACCCAATGCTCAATGCGCAGAGCGCTCCTCTCACTGCACGTCAACAAGTCGAGTGGGCCTGATGGCGTCGCTCCTATTGTGCTAAAGATGTATGCCCTGAAGTTGGTACCGGTTGTTTTTACGCCTAACTATTCCAGTACTCCTACTTCCTAGGCGTAGTACCGAACCCATGGAACACAGCTTTCGTGCACCTGATCCCTTAAAAAGGTAACCGCTCTGACACGTACAATAGACCTATCGCCACCACCTCCTTCCTCTCTAAAATAATGACATCCCTTATTAACAGTCAGCTCATGGCAGTAATGGATTTCATTGCTTTTCTCTAAAATAATCAAAAAAGCACTTTATTAGCACTAAATTTCGTGCTATTTTGTTTATCGTATATCTATTATTGCCACTGTGTTACCAGCGATATGTTTTGCCAGCAATGCACACTTCAATAGTTAGTTGTGGTGAAAATTTTGGAGCACCTAATTTTTAAGCTTTACACCTGACATCGCCTTGCTGACGAGACACAACTTAAGAAGTTAAATGGAGATATTCCATGACCTTGCGTTCATATGGTTACATAAATAGTTCTTATATTGGATATATTGGAGCCAAACATGAGCCCTGATAGGGCGTGGCAATGTTATATTATATTATGTTACTAGCTTGCCAGGCAGACGTTGTTCTCTTGGTCTGACTGTGAGCGAGAAATTCTATATTGGGAATTGTAAAAATATTACTACGAGTATATTTGAATCGGAAGTTACATTAGTACTCTTCATTTCGTTCATCACCTCGTATCATAGCGTTTCCTGTTCAATCACAGATCTCACAGCATTGTATCATTAGATTTGC
This sequence comes from Parnassius honrathi, assembly GCA_018247895.1. NCBI lineage: Eukaryota > Metazoa > Arthropoda > Insecta > Lepidoptera > Papilionidae > Parnassius > Parnassius honrathi. Next base: position 7,665 of record DWHP01006888.1, on the reverse strand, counting down.
CTTATACTGAAATCAGTGCTTCAGAATATGAAAGCATTTTTTATTTTTAGTTGTTTGAAGTCAATTTTGCTTTTTATTAAAAGTTTATTTAACTTCATTTTTTACCCATTGGAGTGGACTCAGTATATCACAATCTCAATGTCGTCTAAATAGTTACATTAACACTTCATTTACTACCACACTATTTTGAATAGAACCATCCCCGAGAGTATTGTTGTATATACTATATTTTTTAACTATTTGTAAAAAAAGAATCCTCAAACTCAGTACATAATTAATGAAGATATCGTGTACATACCGATAGTGACTTAACATACGGATCCAAAGTAGTTTGAATCTTTTAAAACCCATTATCTAGGTTATCATGACACTTTGTGTTCATGATTCTATTTGACCTCTGCGAAAATGCTTAACTTTCTGTTGGTATCATTACCACCTGTGGGTTTATTAAAAGAGGTACTTAGCGGCTTGGATATATTCTGCATATACGAAAGTTGATATGAAGACAAGAATGGACAGTAACTCATAAAACGGTTTTTGTTGGCTGAATCCATTTTGCATAACAACGTCAAATTTATGAAGATATCGTATAACATGCATTCAAAAATGCAAAAGAGTTACCATGTATTTGATATATAGATATCAAATATATGGTAAAATAAATATATATATTATAGGTTTAAACAAAATAAATAAATAAATCATATGTTAATGTTGCTTACCTGTTTTCCTGTGATGGATCTTGGCGTTCTGAGTGATGCAGCATCCGCTAGTGCCAGATTTCGCGCAATGTGTATCATTCGGCGCGTTCACAAAGATGGCGCAGGAGATAGCGTACAACATGGCCTGTCTGTGCGCGATATATTTTTTGCCCCTTCTGATCATATCCGTGTGTTACATCTGCATCTTCTGGAAGATTCGACGCTGCAGCAACGAACGCGATGGTAATTCAGAGTTTTGTTCATATCAAATATTTTTTTTTAAATCCCGTGACAAACCTGCAACCAACACGAAACAAAGAAGGCTCCAGATACGTTGTCGCCGCTGAGTATTAAGATGAAATACCTCAGAACCTTTAATTATACTCGTTCTACTTACTTATCAATCCAAAATACATGAGAGAATGTAGTTATTGTGTAGCATTCGCGTAGAAATAGTTTTGTGTATCAATAAATTGTTCTGATAGTTATTTACTCAAAATGGCGGACGGTGATGATGTTGCCAAAATTATTATATCTACAAATAATAATTTGTCTCTTTAACCTTTGTAGCTGTGCTATAGGGATAATGAAGCATTGTATCAAATTACAGTATTTACTTAAATGTGAAGCAGGTATTACTCAATTTGATAAATGTGTTTAATGTTTTAGCCTCCTAGTGACAGAAAGCCTGGTGCAAATACACGATGTTTGTTCCAATTTATTATAGTTTTTAACCGCCGAAGAAAACAGAAGGGTGTTATAGGTTTTAAGTGTATATCTTTGTATCCGTGTATCTGTGTGTGTCTGTAACGTCATAGCTCCTGAACGGTGGAACCGATTTTGATTAAGTTGTTGTTTTAAAGTTGTCTAAATCGAGAGTATTCTCAGCTATGTATCAATAAAATCTATTCATCTATTTGAAAACCATAGGCTCATTTTGTTTCGGGTTTTTTTTTAATTTAATATTATAGCAAAATGACAAAACGGAACTAAACGACGCTGTTGAAGGGTTTCAAAAGTTAGACATCTTCAGAGAGCAATTCATTTTTATTAAATTTAGCTTCCATTTATCCACAGCTGTAATGTTGAGGTTAAAACTTCGGAAATTAATTAAAAAACTTCTAAAGTCGGCGACACAGAAATATAAAAAAAAATAATGAGAAATCAAATAGAAAACAATTTACTCACATAGAATTTATTTAAATTAAATAAAGATAATTGAACTTCAAAGTTGATGTCCAACCATCTCTTTTCTGCCTAAGAACCCTTTTGAGTAGGTTCAACACTTTTATCTATTTCTGCCGGCACCGAGCAATACTTGCACTGCTGTGCGAGTACTGCTCGGTGCCGCCGCCACAGTGCTGTCACTCGGTGGCGTTTGGTTGTGGTTGTAATGCTCCAGAGCTGCTAGTTTGGATATCTCAAGGAACTTATGACCTACAAATAATTGTTCCGGAACTGAATGCGTACAATTTATATATGTTTGTACGTAAAAAGCCTCTATGATGCAGTATAAAATCCTATCGTCTTGGATCATAATTTATGACATTTATTTATTTTACGTCTCAGATTGTCAAAGAAAGACGAAGTGCTGAGTTTATTTCGAGTGAAGTCAAAACCAAGCGAAAAAACCAAATAATTGTAAGAACACGCAACCACACACACGTGTATCTCAAATCATTTTCAATGAACAATATGGTGGTAGGTGCTTAAGTATGCGTTCGGCAATGTGCAAACAGGATGTCAAAGAATAAACGAAAAGCGATGTGTGCGTGAGTGCGTATCAAGAAATTGAACATGGTTTCGATATCCTCTATCTATCTTTCTTTGTGGCTCTGAGTACTATGTGCTACTGATTTCTTTTTATAACTAAAAATTAGGTACTTTTTAAATAAGAATGAATTGACCAATGAAATTCTACTTGGTGGTACCCCCAAATACCCTCTGTATTGCAGCCCATGGACAACTTAAAAACAAAGAACGTTAAATATGCATTGTCACCTCTGAGAACTAAGATGGAATGCCTCATAACCAGATATTTTCCTGACTCTATACCCTCCAGGTACAGTGGTACACGCACTGTAGCAACAGGAATAGGAGGGTGGTACCACACAGACACAGACACCTAGGCAGAAAAGGGTTCTAGGAAATAAATGTTGAGGTAAAAAAAACTAGCCGGTATAATTACAACATAGTCTAACTACTACTGACGGTCGGTCTTCGAAGGCGTCTAGACGTGCGCAGTGACGGAGAGGAGACGCGGGTGGAAAGTTCCCGAGTGGCTGTTAGTAGCTCGGAAACTGTCCGCTAGGGTTCTCCTGTCACGCAAATAAATTAAAATGGTTCACACTTCGTGTGCTGTATGAAACTTACATTTCAACATGTATTTAAATAAAAAATACAGTGTTTAATATGTTGCTATTACTCAAAAATACGCTATAAACATTTTAAAGTTGACAATTTTATACAATTTTTTTAAATCTGTTTATTATAACCTAGTGTATTTATTATTTGTGAACACAAATTGTCTGATTAAGTTATTTAATTTCATTATACGGGAAATAAAATTATTTATTTACAATTTTTTTATTATTTTCAATTTCGACAACCCTAGCAATTTATTGTTTATGTCGGCTTTTCCGACAACATCAAACGCGATGACTGACCGTGTGTTCTTCTTAATCTGGGATTACAGACCGTGAAGCATTCCATTTCAGAGATGACACTGTAGCCGTTTTGAAGATGGCTGCTGGTATGTATGAACAGTTCAAGCCACTCACCATCAGTTGGACTGTAAGTTTCTTTGTCACAATAGTTTTATAAAAAGAAACTAACCAGTGCATTATTTTCCAGAAAACTGCATACACAAAAATGAGAGCAATTCTGACGTTCGCTTGCGGAGTTCTGACCTCCGGTTGTTGGAGCAAGCAAAACGCCGTACTCTGCACATGACCGCCATCATCGTCACCGTGTTTGCATTCTGCTGGCTGCCATATGCCGTCACGGCCATGTGGTAAAACTTAATTTAAATTACATGTACCGTACCGTAGCAGTCCACTGCAAGAGTTCTATATCTACTATATTAGATTGGGTTTGCTATTATTTTCATGCTTGGCATTGGCGATTCAGTACAAGACCGAATACGCTGTGGTATGCGAGCAACCTGTGTTCGATCTTCGATGTCCGGCAGCATCAATGAAATTGTCAATTACAATTTTATCTGCTGATTTACCACGTGCTCGGCGGTGAAGGTACCTGAAAATCACGATGAAACCTAAGAAATAAGTTATTTCGGGGGTTGAAGTCCGCTAGGGCAGTGCCGCGGACTAATTGCTCCATATCCCTCTCAAAACAAGTGGATACATGTATTTATTACAGTGAGGAATTTATAGGCTCTATAGTTCAAATTCCACGTACAAGAAGGTGGGAAACAGACTCCTGGAGTACTCAAACTTGAAACTTTTAGACTAAAGGCTGTTATCTAAAATATCACACGCGTTAATCTGCTTAGTATACTTCCTAATTACCATCCACTTTCCTTCTATCCTACTTAACAAAGGCCTTCCTCATAAATTTCCTCAAAAAAAACTTCTGCAATAGATGTCACGCTTGGCTAGCGAGTTGGTGGCCGCAGCTTTTCATTTTTAGTCGTAATTGGAAAAACGCTGCTGCCAATATTCTCATGTGCTTTCCTCTGTCGCCTATTACGGCTCAACGGATTAATATAGGGAAGTGGATATTCTTACACCACCACTACACCGTAAACTCCCTAATTAATAAGTAGGTAATGAAAAAGGTCTTTGTCCGACTAGGTAAGTCCCAAATTCGACCGAGAGGTCAATCGACGAACAACTCGGTTGGCTGTAGCTATTAGGGCCCCTACCAGATGAAGTGCCGATCTGGTAAGAGAAACCAGAAGTCGATTAATGCAGATTGCTCAAGACCATGCTTTATGGCATTCATTGGTTGACACCTGTGTTCAACTGTGGACATTTGCAGGGCTGTGATAATGATGATTATGAACAAAAAGCGAATGAAGTTACCGTTTATGGGTGCACCGACTATGTGGCAAATGATAAAGATAAATTTACCTTTTACTAAATTTTTAACTTCCTCTTTTTAAGTATCGGCTAAGATTTTTTATGTTTTTCTCGCGGATCTTAGGTAATTAACACCAAATCTTCTAAATGGATTTCTGCAAAGTAGCACCTGATTCTATTTATTAAAAAATATAAAATAACTTCACATTCCGAAGTCGGTCTTACGGTTTTATACGGAAAAATTAAAGTCCCAAACTCTGACCGTGAAATTATTTTTATTATTTTAACCAACTCTTTTTTTCATTAAAAGTGATTCTTTTTGAGTGGAATAAGAAATATCATAATCTTGTTGCCGTCTAAATAATTACATTAGAATCTTCATCCCCTATTTTGCCACTCTTAGGGGTAGTATTTCTCTCCGAATCTCCGAATTTAAACTGTATGACAAATAAATAATTATCACAATCCGTTTAAAATTGACGAAGTTATAACGTGACATACATACAAAGAGAATATATAACCGAAATGATAATCTTACTCTTTTTCTCGAAGTCGGTTAAAGACATTATCATTTAAGAATAATATTCGCTCTCGAAGTCACAATATATGTGAAGGAACATTAAAAATAATTAAAACGTGTTTTCAAATAAAAATCCAAGGTACATGGTAGACCGCAATTCAACATCACGCGTGTCACCGCAACTTCAGGACCTGTTGTTCGCGATGGCAGTCTCCAACTCCCCATAGTGTATGGCTCCTACGCTCTACACTCCAATGAAACCGTTCAGAAGCTGCTGAAGAAAACATGTTGTTGGCCAACTTCTTCCACAACGAACACAGGTACCCAAACATCATTATTCATTGCATTAACACAGCATTTAAAACTACGTTATACTTTGATTCTTAATGAAATTCAAACGAAATTGCTAAATTTAAATCGAAAATTAAAATTATGTTATTTTTGCGTGAAATGTGAATAACCTTGTATTTTAGTAAAAATATAATATATCTTTTAACAAGTAACTGCAAGTAAACCCCACAAATAACTTATTTTTATCTGCAGGCAACACTGGATTCACTTCATATAAAAACAAATTCCGTAATATCAACGAACCGGCAATAAAATCGAATAAGGTAAAAACGCATTAATATACGTAATATCAATTTCCAGTTGCCGCCATCCCATTTTATACGGGGGGTCTTAAGAGGCAAATATGGGAAATTCCAGAAATTTTTTATATTTTATTCATTTATTTTCAATGACACATTTTGTGTCTGTTCTTGCATACTATTTTCAACACAAAATTTTTATTTAATTTTTTTGGATGAACACATACACACTTGCATGTACACACGCATGCGCGCGCGAATCAGAAATTTTCATAACATCACACAGTAATGGACTAAAGCTAATGGACCGATGGGGAAGAAAGGTTCTCTATTGGTAAGCTCATACCGACAAGCAAAGTGTAAGGTGGCTTTTTACTAGATGCAATGACGAACTGGTAATCTTACCAGTTCTATTTCCGGCATATCTATGCCGGAAATCGATGGATGCAGGTGGCTCAGGTTTTGTGGCATTCCTTGGGAGAGGCCTATGTTCAGCATTGGATTTGTGAAGTTTACTATAATATGTTTGCTATAACAACGTCTCACTGAAGTGACGCTGGACATGAGACATAAAATCATATTAAATATTCAAAAATAACAGCTTAAGATAATAGTGACAATCACATTAACAGTAATAATAAATTAGCCCTCGATTACTTCCAAAACCGATGTCACCACATCTTAGCACATACGTATAGAGCGACCGATACCTGCAGCCGTACTAGAAATATACGCAATGCATAATGACATATAATGTTTCTCATTACATTGCTTGGCGAGTGTGTCAACGTCACATTTGTCGCCTATTACGGTAGAACAAAAGCAGCAATGGTAATTGTATAACACGAAAAGTAATAAATAAAAGTTTACAAAGGTAAATATCATATTAAGGTATTCATCTAGATGTAAATTAGTTAAACAATGATAATTAGTAAATAATCAACTTACCGATGAAATGCTATGCCTTTATTAGTTGAATTACACGTCCCTGATGAGTTTTTACAACTGATTATGCTGCAGTTCACCATTATAATAACATAAATTCGTGTACCACGTTCCACGCGTAACTAAATAACAAAATAGTGAATGATGTTCATTAAAATTTCATTAACAATAACAGAACATTGTTTAAAAGATTATAATTTAATGTTTAATTTCAGAAATGTTTAAGGTCAGTTCCTTCAATAGAGAAAAAAGTTTACGTGGTGGCTCCTAAATATTAGCAAACAAATCTTTACTATACATAGAACGTAAGGATATTGTGAGCCTCTCTGTTGAGCGCCCTGTAGAAATGTTTGAGCATCTCTCTGTTGTGTGTGATTACAGACCCCCATATGCTACTTAGGAATATTTGCAAAAGAATGTGGAAGAAATTTTGCTCAAACTTAGTAAACAGAACAAGACCGTTGTTATATGTGGAGACTTTAACCTTAATCTCCTTGAAACTTTTTCCATTAGTATTAAGTTTACCTTATTGTTTAAATCGTATAATAACCGACTCGTATTGCTGGATCTAGTGCGATGTGTATAAATAACATTTTTGCTGATGTTAATCCCTTGCATAAATCTATCATTCAAAATTTAAGTTCAGATCACTGTGGACAGTGGGTCACATTGCATTACATACACAAAAACAGAAAAATGAGAAAGTTGTGTTTGTTCGCATAAATGAACATTGTCTAGAAAGATTTAGAAGTAATATTGTAAAAAGACTTCCATCACTCTCTTTTAAAAATAGTACTGATTATTTGTATGGTGCATTATTTAAAATTATAACTTGTAAATTTAATAATAATAATACTAATAATACATTT
>DWHP01006887.1:0-11211 GCA_018247895.1 Parnassius honrathi | reverse complement strand
CTTGTGTTGTGTTTGATTGTAGAATTTACGTTTGTAAACTGCCTCCGCGATACAGGAGAAAACCCTAGGGCGGGGGGGGGGGGTAACGTTTTTAAGGAAAAAAAAACCTCTTATATTCCGATACGACGGCAATACTAGTGAGATGAAGCACAGACCCACGGCTTTACGTGCTTTCCGAGGCCGGTACGACGCCGACGTCCTATCACTAACCACTATTACTGAGGATTTCTCGACTAAAAACCGAATAACTGATTTTAGCCCGACACTGGAAAAAAATTAGGCCACGATATCAGCTTTCGTGCTCACGTCCACTCGACCAACGTGGCAGTCAATGTGTAGCGTTCGCATACGTTATTGGAAATCGTTCATTTCCATATTAACCCAATAGGCCCCTAAAATTACCTTTTAAAATGGACTTTTATGTGGTAAAACCTCTGCTCTGTAGCACTATGTACGAAAGGTCTATATGTAACCAATGGGTCGACTTGATCTAGGAAATATCACTTACTTAGATCTCTACTTAAACGTGGCAGAGCCACGCTGTAGCTATATTATGGCTGTAGTACGAATAGGTCGGCTCGACCGGGGTAGGACCACGCTTTTACAGAATACTAGCCGCTGCTGTGTTTCGTATGCTGAGTGTAGAGTACCGGAGACCCTTTTTACTGGAAACGAGGCATTCCATCTCAGTCCTCAGGGTTGACAACGCATTTATTTCTCAAATGAGAATAAATTTATATATCTATGGGCCACAGCATCCACTTACCACCAGGTGGACTGTGTGCTGGTTTGTCACCCTTATTATATAAAAAACAGCGTAACATAGCATTACAGTGCTGCGTAACACTATAGTGAGTGTAGAGAAATGAGGATCCTCTTAGGTACTACGAGATACATGCTATCTTCGTCCTCAGGAAGAACCACGCAGCTAGATTTAGAGCTAGCTATATAGCATATAGATTCTTCACTTGGGTCTCTATTTATTGGAAGGTTTGCGCGTAGTGGCCTCTGGTCTGGTAATGTCTACATTTACGTAAAAGCGATCCCATAGTGACACTCTGAAGCTTCTGCTACATCGCCGTTCTTATAATTTACACCTGGAATTCGAAAGGGCATACCATCCATCCCCCCTCCTCCCCCCTTAGTCACTTCTTACGACACCTACGGTAATAGGTACCAGTTTTAGAGTCAATAATTTATTCTTGGGGCGATGTACATATACGCTTAGACAACTAAATCCCAGAAAATATACAAAATATGCCTCACGCCATTATTAAAAGCTTTAGTAAACAAAGGCCATAAAACGGGGGAAAATGAATTATCGCTACCAAGCTATTTCTAATTCGTGTTGTGTTGTTAATTTAAGTTAGGAATGACAATACATTTATTAAAATGGAATGATAATATATAACTTTATAATAAATTTGTCGGTACGATACGTGCGCCATCTTGTAAGTTAATTGTACTGTATCTATAACCTTCGCACAAGTGTAAGCAATAAGTTGACAAAGTTTTACTTTAATCTGAGGAACGGTAGGACGCATAACATACTTACAAACTTTAATTTTTACGCCGAGGCGAGGGTGGCTTGTACGACACCGACGGTTCAAGATGTGGGGATCATTTCTCTAACACTGCCGCCACCAGTAAAATAACGGTTTCCTTGAGTTCGTCACTGCAATTACATACGCAAAACTTCGACATGTTTAACAAAATTCTCACGAGATGCCAGATTGCTGTTACGTTTGTGTTTCTACGTGTCTGGTTGCTCAACCCCCAACTGAGCTGTACCTACCTGGTTGCATAATGTAATGCCTTTGTTCTATACTTAGGGCTTAAACTGGTTTTTGCACTCCTGTTTAATTATTTATTACACGTATATAAATAAAATTGGAGCGTGTGTCTATATTATCGAAATAACTTCCTTTTATTGAGTTGTGGGGGGGGGGGGTTGTATGCTTCTTTTTTCGTTGAAACTTCTTTATCGACGTATGAGAGAGAAAAAATCATCACACTTTTCTTTTACACTCAACCGTCACGCGCCATGATTTTTACCAAAATTCAGCAGTGACTTTAAAAAAAAATTAATCATAACGTGATAAAATATAGGGACCGTTTTGATTCAAGTGAATTTATGTGAGTGAGAGTGATTATAGGTATTTTCTTTTTAAAAGATCCAACACGTGGGCGTAATTTTAGTATTTATTTTATGTATTATATATTAATATAAGCCATTAATTACAGAGTATATAATAACTATAGCGATAATAATAATAATTCGATCATAATTAATGAAGCACAATAATAATCATAAGTGCAATAACAAAATTAATTGTTTTTGTTAAGAAGTAGATAGTAGAAAAATAATATGTCATAAAGAAGTTTTACTTCTTACGTGTGTACACTATTACACACACACACACACATGTTTTTTGATGTAAGAACAAAACACTGATAAAGTTAATGGTCTTTGATTTAAGTTGAAACTTAAAGTCACAGCTTACTACGTCCCATTCCTGGGCACAGGCCTTCTCTCATTTTAAGAAGGTTTTAGAACTAGGAAAAATTCCACCGCGCTGCTGCCCCAATGCGTTTTGGTAGACGTCACAACATGTCTTCGGAGTATTTTTTTTCAATTTCAATGCAGGTTTCCTCACAATGTTTTCGTTCGCAGGAATTCTAACACTGATTCTACTTGACTGATTTTAATGAAATTTTGTGGTTGTGATAAAGTTAATTCGAGAATGGTTTAGATTCACCATTGGACCCGGTAGGTGGCGCTGTCGTCGAGATCCCGAAATCACCCGTGCGAAGCCGGGGCAGATCGCTAGTAGTAGTATAATGCTGCTGTTTCGTGTGATAAGTGACGAAAACCGGAAGCCAAGGCTGTCCGTTTTCGCTTCAAGGGTGTTTCTTAATCAAAGTGCCTATGGGACCACATCGTTCACACACCGTCAGTTGTACCATGTGCTCGTATGTCACTCATACTTCTATAAAAAAACTTAGGTATCACCATACTTAATACCCCAAGGTATTCTCCATCAGTTAACTATGAGAAGGTAAGAAAATTCGCTTGTAGCATACAAATTGAACTTGTAAACTAACCCGATTGAATGTGTTCATGGACGTAGTCAATCTGATTTCAATTTATTGCCATCAATTCGGAATTCGTCGTGGAAAACGGCCATTAGACACGCCGCGTGTCTTAACCACAAATAATTATCTGTTCGTTGCGCGTTAAAACACCATTATTTCTCATAATGAGGATTTTTTAATAGAATAAGGGTGACAAATGAGCACACAGTCCTCCTGATGGTAAGTAGATGCTGTGGCCAATTGACACCTACATTTATACTCGATTAAGAATCCAAACACGGTTGTCACCTCTGAGGACTAAGACGGAATGCCACGTTTCCAGTAAAAAAAAAAGGTTTCCGGATCTCTATACTCACCATGCGAAACGCAGCAGGGTTCGTTTAAGCTGGTATTCGGTAAGAGCAATGTCCTTCCCCGGTCGAGCCGACCCATTCGTGCTACAACCATAATATAGCTGCAGCGTGGCTCTGCCACGTATGAAAATACTTGGGTGAAGGTTGTGTTCTGAGATCCGGATCAAAATCCCAAGTCAAACCAGTACTTCTTTAAATTTTAATTAGATTGTTATCCTTACTCAAGAATCTTTTTTAACCGTTACGTCTTACATACATATTTCTCATGTTTATGCGAATAGTACATATTTAAATGAAACTAACTTGACGCTATATACTCCGAAAAACTAGTTTAATTTGAATATGACTTAAGTTTAAAATTTTACATACAACATAATAATTACTGATGCAACGGAAGTGTCATAACGGTAGCAGAAACAAAAACAGAACTCAAAAGTAAATTTTAGCGGAAACAGATACGGAAACGGAAACGGATGCAGAAGCGGAAATGTAAATACTATGTAAAAAGTACAATTTATGACAAATATGATTTTTTATCAAATTAACATTTAAAATTAAGTAGCGGTAAGTTATATTTTACAAAAAATAGTTTGGTCGCTTTTACACTTAGAAATCTGTTTCGGTTTTCTTCGTGTATAAGGATAGCTTCACTAAATAATTGCTCACTGGTGACTCTGCTTGAAGGAGCTGATAAATATTGGCGAACTAACGGCAAAAGATTACGATATTTGTGTGCATTTCGTTTTCACCACATACTACTGCAGGTGGATTACGTCTATATAAGAGATTGTCACTATTATTACTGCTGCAACATGGATTTTAACATTTGTAATGATGAATTCATCATTGATGATGACGTAGGTTGGACTTCACTCCCAATTTGAGGTCAGCACCTTTGGGGAAAGGTATGGCGTCATCAAAGTTCCGATCAAATTCCCGTTATAAAAGTTGGGGAATTAGAAGCAGAAAAGGATGTCAAAAAGTTGCAAAACTTACGCAGTTGCGGATCCAGAAGCTATAATAATATATTCAAAGATATATTAAAGACATTCCAAGTAAAGAGCACTCTTACCCTTCGTCCGTAGTGTCTGCCTACGCCTTTAGGTGACAAGCGTGTAAGTTTATGTTTTAAGTGTAATAATAATAATAACGTTATTATTATCCTTCCGGACCGAATTTCCGTCATAGATGGTCTTATTAGAGACTAGCCATCAGCGCAGCACAGGATAATCCACGAGTGTCTATTCCCTCACTCGCATATTCCGATCGGACGGAAATCAGACACGACCCAAGACCACTTTACGTGCTTTGCGAGGTAAGGGGTGAAATAACACCAACTTACTGTACTGTAGGAATTCTTGACAGAAAAACCCAATAAGTGATTTTTGGCCTGACTCGGTATTCGAACTCGGGAACATATAATCATCAGAAACGCTGACTACCACTATCTAGATCAACAAGGCAGGCAGTAAAATATTTATTATAAAAAAAAACCAACGGTAAAATGAGGTTGTCGGCTTGTCGGTACCATGCTCGTTATATTATAAGAATATAACTCTTAAAAAGTTGTAGGTACAAATTTATTGTAAAGATATATTATATAGCGTGTCTAAGATACCTTTATCCTGGGAAGAACTAGCAAGGGTTTCTTGTCTATATTGAATTCTATATTGAATTAAAATTATTCTATTCTAAAGGCAGTGAAAACGATAAATATAAAATTTAAAAAAAAATTAAGTCTAAGTACATTAGTAGTATGTAAGTAATATAGTAAATATCAGATGAAAATTGCTTGCCGTCATTTTTACTGAAAACCTTAACTCGGATTTGCTGATGGCACTATTTTTAATTAGGTCGCCTTTTTTGCACTTCAATTTATGTTCTTAAGTTTTTAGTGCGTAAATTATATCCGTGTATCATACGTGGTAGAGCCACGCTGCAGCTACATTATGGCACGAGCGGGAAGACCACGCTTTCACAGAATACCAGCGTGAAAAAGCAGCTTTATGCGACTGTGTTTAGTATGGTGAGTGTAAAGAGCCGGAGACCTGACCTTTTTACTGGAAACGAGACATTCCGTCGTGGTCCTCAAGGCGATAACGTATCTGCATTTTGATTCTTAATCTAGGTTTAATGTACCGTCAGGTGGACTGTGCGCTCGTTTGTCACCCTATCCTATTAAAAAAAAACTACTATACAGAATTACCAGGAAGACGCTCCTACTCACCTCCTGTTTCAGTTCAACTACATGACAACGACAAGGCTACCAATGCTTGACTACAATCCTACCTAGTGGTAAGCGGTGATGGAACTTTAGAACGTAAATCGTACTATCTTAGCGTATTTAAAGCCTATACGCTATTCTTTCAAACTTCGAAGAGACCCAGATTGTAATAGCTTGGAAAGACAGACGGTGGCAAATCATTCCACTCTCTCGCTGTAATTACGCGACTGGCCCAAAAGGAGAGCAGTGATTTTCGAGAGTATTTATGTATTTGTGTATGTGTATTTCTTTGTCACGCTCTAGGCGAAACGGCTTGATGGATTTTAACGTATGGGGTATCGTTATATTCGTCTGGAGTATCGTCGTAATTGTAGAAGTGACACAGATTATAAAAATGTTCTTTTTTCAGTTATATTTTTACGCAGTCCGATTATTCTAATTATTGTTTTAACTTTAAGCTTATTATTAATGAGTTTTCCTTAGTCGCTTACCCTTTTGAAAGAACATGTTATGAGCTTATGAGTTATTCAGTTCTCAGCTTCCGACACTAAATATTTTTCTTTTTAAATATAAGCACCACCCATTTAACATAGCGAAGTCATTGTTAAATTAACGTATTATTAAGCGCTAAAACCGACATTGTTTTGTAAATATAATGACCGTCTCCGATATTTTCATCGCACCCTCGTATTACGCACACCTGGCTTTTGTTTGTCCCTTAAAATCAATTATAATTACTATAAACGTACTTAGCTATTGTGTTAATGCAGCTGCAGTTATATACGAAACGTTTGAATCTGTTGTAAGTACGTAGCGAATGTTCGAACTGGTTTCCAAGCGGCGACCGTGTCACCTTGACCGAATGCCGTTAGCATTTGTCGTGTATCAAATCCGTTTACCAAATATCTTAGAACTTCTGCTTGTAGAATCATGCTTTACGGTTGGGGTTTATATATGAGTCATTACATCAATGGTAGGACCGTGCCATCATTCTACTACTAGGACATACGTCACCCGAAATGAAACAGTATCATCCGTATTGAATTTCATACTTTAAAGTATCTTAGTAGTACTGTCATAGCAATTGGAGACAATATTTTTAAGCATAATAACTGAAAAAGTATGAGAAACAAGTGAAGACAACAACTAAAAATTTTCGACTGCGTTAAAACATTGAACATAACCTTCCTCTCCCTGTTTTTGTATTTGCAGGTACAACATATAATTCTTATATAGCCTATGTCACTTCCATTATTGAGATGAATCGAACGACGCCTCATATCTTCAAATCAATCAAGCCGTTTAGACTACAAAGAAATAGACATACATACGTACTCCTGACATGACGTAATTACCAATGACATTACTTTAATCTATATCTGTATCTTCTATATATCTTATTACATATAAGTTACGTCAGGGTAATATAGTCATCCTATAAAAACAAAACAAAAAGAACGAAAGAGACAAAAAGAATCAAATTTATATACTATAATTAATATATTAACAAAACCATAGCAAACAAGCTTTTGAAATAATTATTAACACTTCGAAAAATCAACTTAAAAAACTAACTATAGTATACAGTACCAAAATCGACTAAAATACTTACTATAATTTAAACTGTCAAAATGGCGTTGATAAAGCAGCGCCCTTTTGAGCTTTTATTACTTGATTGACTGATGAAGAGTTTTCGTATCACAGAGCCTTCTATGCAAACAAGGCTGTAGGTTTTGAGTTAAAAGAAAGTGACCATATTAACCGCATGGTATACGATGATGACCATACTACCCACTACAAACATGTATTTTAATGCAATGAAAAATTAACTTCCTGAAACACTTAACTTACATATGCCTAACGTTGTTATTGAGTTTGGAAGCATCTCTGTTGGCTAAATTTAAACAGGTCTCTTTCCATTTCTGAGAGGGCAATAAAGCAGGACCGCGCTGCTTCATTGCGACTAGCCAAAAAAGGGTGTATTATGGTTGTACGAATGGGTCTGCTCGACCGATGTAGGACCACTTCTTCACAGAATACCAGCGTAAAATCGCTGCTTTATACTGTTGTGTTTCGTATAGTGAGTGTAGAGAATCGGAGATACTTTTTACTGGTTACGAGGCATTACATTTTAATCCTCAGGGGTGACAACGCATCTGCATTTTGGTTCCTAATCGGGGGTAAATGTAGATGTCTATATAGGTCATAGCATTTTCTTACCGGTGGACTGTGTTCTCGTTTGTTAACCTTATTCTATAAAAAACGTGCCGGTTTACTTAGAATATTATCTTTCACACTAAACACGTGGTTAATTCGCATTTAGCATTTGAAATTGCAATATAACGAATTGCTTAGTTACTGCAGAGGTCCGACCTCAGATTGCTCGCAAACTTTTAAAGTTACGGAATGTGCTTACGATTAGATACTCCGTGTCTGCTAAATTTAGTAATAGTAATAATGATTTCTTATTTTCAGAACACTACGCATTTAAAAAAAATATTTTAGTAAAAAAATATTAATTCTGCGTAGATCCGACCAAAACATAGTAATTTTAATCTGAAAGTGGCCGTGGTTAATTATGACATTGGGACGTTGAACACGTCAGGCTATGAGTGTTGTAAAGAGCTCAAAACCTCTGGAATTGAAAATTAGTTAATATACGCAATCAAATCTGTAAAAACTACATAGTTTTGTTTAAATAATAATAATAATAATTTATTCAGTCATAGTTCGGTGTTGTAAGCATAACAATAAAATATTCTAAATTTCACTTTTTCTACGAACTTGAAAATTCTTACACAATGAAAAATTTACGAAATAAATAAAGTCAATTAAAGAACGGCTAATTACCAAGGATTTGATCGAACCAAACGCCGCGTTGCAACATTACATTGTTTCACGGTGCGTTTGGAGTCACACAATGCTCGTAGACATAAGTATCTTTGAGACAAGATAGTCAAGGTGTTTCCCATGGTTTATGCTATCTAGATCTTAGTGAGTTTGGGATACAATGTAGACAAGAAGGTTAGTGGCAAATGATCACTGATCTCTAGTTAGATCAGTTATTTAATGTTGCTAATTTGATAGCAGCTAAGTAGATCATTTTTTGTACATAAACATAATTTTTCATCGTCATCATCAGAGGGTGAAAGCCCACTTGACATGGACCTCTCCGGCTATGAAGGATTTGATTTACTCATCAGGCGTGGCAGGCAGAGTAGCGATCGCAGTGTGATGTCATGCACCTTTAAAGCTGCTCTCAATCACCCGTCTGGATAATATACTCATGACGTAGCCGAGATGGATATTTCCCAATAATAAACAGTTAATAAATAAGAAGTTAAGAAGAAATACTTGTTATGTGAAAATAACCCCTGGCAATGGGGTGATCGCTTTTTTTGATTGATTAATGATGGTACTGTTATAATTCATATAAATAATTTTAAAAAATGTGTCTAAAGGTAAAAAATACTGCTTGGTTTCTTGCTGGTGCTTCCCAGGGCAGAGGTATTTTCCGAACGAATGGTAAACAAAAAAATTACTTTCAATAAACATAATAAGTAAGCTATATTGAATAAAACATTCTTTTCTCTGCTGGTCTGTGAATTACAGGCTCTAACCTATAGCATTATCTGTTTTGAATTTGCTTACGTTTTATTAAACCCAAATATTAATCACTATATTGGTGGGAATCGATCCCTGCACGTATGTTTTGCAAACAGGTAGGCTGACAACTGAGCCTAGTGGTAGTAAATGTGCGTAAAAAGCTCGCAAGATACAAGTAAAACAATAAGCCAAGGTATAATAGCTAATTGCAATCTCTAATTGGGCTAGAATTAGGGTCAACCGAATTGACACGACCTTGCACCAATAAACTGTTTATGTAATCTCTTTAATAAATGGCAAGCAGAATTAGTAATTGTATGACATTGTATGATCAGCTACATTTAAACAATAAATTTATCGATTATTGAGTTACGAACGAAGCAATTGGAATATGTATTATACAATTTGGTACAGTGAAAATGATTACAATATTTTTATGGAATAGGAGTAAACAAAAGTATTTAGCTCTTATTTTATGTTGATATTTTGTGAGAACATTGTCCTTCCCCGGTCGAGCTGATCTATTCGTGCAACAACCGTAATATAGCTGCACCGTGGCCCTACTACATATGTATAGCTTAACGTAACTTAAGGAGGTAAGTAAATTACCATAGTAATAGTTTCGAAAATCCAAAAGTGCATGCCTTATGAGCGTTGCATTTGATTTTGACGTTTAAAATATATTATTTATGTGTTTTAAATTTAGCGCTTTATTATTTTAACAGGTTATGTCAAAATTAGGTAATAATATTTACCAAAATAAATCGATTACACAAAGTATAAAATCGATACAGTGTGTACGGTACATTTGTCCTTTGTCTATCAAGGACTATAAAATATGAAATCGCTTTTTAATTTTTAACAATAAAACTTATAACAGTTGAAAATAATTTGAATAACAAACCTACGCGTACCTACCTACTAGGCTATTGATGTGAAGTAGGGAACCAGTTGATGTCATTTTGAAGCCAATTAAAAAATACCGGTCTTGATACGTTTATTTTTTCGGGAGTTATCGTGACCACATACAAAATCAACATCCAAACGTCGACGTAAAAATTTTTTAAACCGTTTTTGTAAGTAGGAATATAAAATGATTTTTAGAAAATATAATTATAGTGTTTTGTTGTTGCACGGCTACTCATATTATCGTATAAGTGCAATATGGTTATGATAGACGCATTTTAAGAATACCAAAGTGCTTGACCTTGTCATTACGAGAGTAAGGCTCTACATAATAACGCTTAGCGTTATGAGGCGTGCAATATATTACCACAGTATAATAAATTAATTAATAAAGTATGGATTTATAGACTGTGATATTACAGTTAGCACTGCGGCGCGGCGATATTGTGGAAGTTTTACTTCGATGCTCTGAGTTACGGGTTCGAATCCCGCACGGAATAACTATTTGTTTAGCCTAGAAATAATTGTACCTGGTCTGGATTCTTGTTTCTTTTCAAATTAAAGTTTTTTTTTATTTATTTTTAAAACCTTTACCTCCACACTAGGATTTCCCCTGTGTCGTGGGGGCAGTTTACATACATACATTTCATAAAGACATACATCCGGACTCGGAACAAATATTTTTAGGTCATACAAATAATTATATCATGCGGGATTAGAACCCGCGGCCCCTGCTCTGCAATTGGCTCATTGCGAAGCCTTCACGAATTCACGTTTATCCTCGTACGTGAAGTATTTGATGCAATTTTCGCAGTCATTTTTATTTTTAGTGACATTTTAGTATATAAAATATACATTAACATTTTATGTAAGTATAGTAGAGAAAATCGGCGTTATGAGACATTGAAGTAACGTGAACGGCAATTTTCACACAAAATTTTACGAACTTCAATGTTTTGTGATAAAATAACGCCACGCTTGAATCACATGCAATGAATTGCGCCCTGTTGGGACGAATCCCAAGTA
>DWHP01006886.1:0-11211 GCA_018247895.1 Parnassius honrathi | reverse complement strand
ATATATATATATATATATATGTCCCAGCATCTCCCTCCTCCCATTAAACCGAGTTAGCAATGCCACACAAGTTCAGATGGAATTTCTGCAATATCATATATACAAATTAATAATGTTGAAGCGACTGTTTGCAATGTCAAAACAGATTTTCACTCAATGCGTATAAAAGTATCTGCGGTACTTAAAACAAAAAATATTTCAATTTATTTTGTCTGTCTCTCCGTTGGTCTGTGTTTTAGATCCTAAGCAGATGGTAGTACCCATCCATCTTTTCTTTTGAAATGAGAGTGTTTTTTTAATTTCAATAGTCTCGCGAATCATCCCAGGTAGGAATTGGTGTTCTTTTGCGAGATTTTATGGTGTATCAAATTTAATGTAATGGCGAAGTCAATCTTGAACATTTTTACAGACTGCAGTCTTCGCGGCACTTCGGTGCTTCACTTCAGCTATATGTTCTTTTACGCGGACTCTTATAAATCTTTTTTTGCCCTATTTACGAGATACCATATTCACAATCAAGCTTGTGCACTCCTGTATCTTGTAGAGGGATTGCTCTTGAAGAATGGTAAAAATTGACAAATATTCTTCGGTGGCTTGTAGTATGTTTTAATGAGAGCTTGCATCAAGATGTAGCTAAACTTATCTATGTCTGTTCTGACGTATGGTAGTACAGCTGTGTGTCACAGACCCTCTTGCTTGTGCTCCCTGAAACAAATATTTTCCCACGTTAGCTAACTTTGAAGAATGGTGATGAGATTCACCGTTTAAATATTGGTTGGTACGGTGAACGGTGAAGAAAACATCTGGCTGCCAGCTTTAGCACGTCAAACAAGTATTGCAAGACAACAAGCTTTTGGTCCCACGCCTACGTCACAGTGACCGAGTGAAGTCGGCCACAGCCGAGCGTGTGCCTGCTGTACTACCTACCATACGTCAGAGGAGTCACAAACAAGATTGCCTACTTCTTGCAGCGAGTTTCCATTAAGACCTCATCAGGTATAGCTCAAAACTTTAAAACAAGATTGTACGAGTACCACCAGTGCATGTTACTCGTACCAGTGATGACTTATGGATTTGGGACGTAGTCCTTCACTACTGGCTGTATGAGAACGTGCAAGATTGCTCAAATAGCTATAGCGAGGGCTATGTTCGGGGTCATTGCGTGATTGACTTAAAAATGAGGACATCCGCAGTAAAACCGAAGTGACCGACTTAGCATAACAGATTTGTAAGCAGAAGTGGCTATAGGCCGGCCATATAGCTCAAATAACTGACAATCGATGGTGTAGAAAAGTTTTCGAGTGGCAGCCTCGTACCGGTGGAGGAACTGTAGTTTGGCCCATTATATGGGGTGACAATCTGGTAAGACATGCAGGAAGTCGAAGGATACAGTTGGCTCATGGTACCGTGCTTTATCGTATTTCTTGGGGGATGCCTATGTTTAGCAGTGGACTTGTAGTGCTGTATTAAAAATCATACTATTGATGAAGTTTTTACATATCATTAATTTTAACTATGCGAAACACAAAACAAAATGTAGCTTAGCTTTATATCTCCTAAAGCTTCACGAAACTTGGTTGTACAATAAAGGGTTTTTTCGTCTCCAGAATTAAGGTAGAAGCCTGAAAGAAAAGATGTGTTATCTCGTTTCAGTTTTTAAAAAAGGTAAAATCATTTTAATGCCTAAGGTACACAGTGTATATAACAGAATTGGGTCTTGAGATTAAGATTTTGGAACAGTTAATTATTTATACGTGTCACGTTTTCACGTTTTAATCCCGACATCGTTTTTAACATTAAAGCGGTGATCGTTTGCATTTAAATTTTATAAAACTTTTTAAGAGATAGAGCCACGCTGCACCTATATTACAGTTGTAGCACGAATGAGTCCACGCGACCGGGATAGTTTCACGCTCTCGCAGAATATCAGCGTAAAATAGCAGTGTAATGCTGCCGTGTTTCGTATGGTGAGCGTATTTGACAGGAGACCCTTTTTACCGGAAATTTCGCATTTTATAATTGTCCTCAAGGGTTGTAACACTTCTTCGTTTTGACCATCAATTGAGAATAAACATGTCGATGTATATGAGCCACAGCATCCACTTACCATTACACGAACCGTGTGTTCGTTTGTCACCCTGTTCTATAAAACTAACTACAATTTTGTGTTTTGGTTTATTGTCAGGTAGCTTTAGCTTATTCTAAGTTATTGTCGGACTTTTTAAAATTATGATGGAAAAATTTCAATCTGGCGGCAGCCTAAAATGCATCCTAGCATTTTTATGCACAGTGGTTTTATTAGAGTTATTTACCATGATACTTATATGGAATTTTCAAACCCGGGTGCACTCTGATTACAAGGCCACGCGAAGATCGCCAAAAAACTTACTATGTGAAATATAAGCAAAACATGTTATGTACATAATATGTAACAAATTTACTGTAAAATTAATAATAATAGAGTACAATAGCATATGAGACAAAGCTTTGTTAATATTTGAATGCAAATTCCCAAGTAACAAAACAACAACTCTAGGCTAACAATGTTTCATTGTTTGTGGAATCTTGTATTTAGTTAAACAAGCACGGAATTTATGTTGTGAAATTGACTTTGTAGATACTTACAAAAATAATAACATAATACAATAAGCCGTGTAGAGAGAATTCTACTGTACTTTATTATCCCATGGATGTCTTACCCGTAAGAGACAACAGAAGAAAATTGAAACTAGAGATGGGCAGCAGCGTCTTCCTGATAATAACTCAGTAATAATAGTACCACTGTTCCCAACCCACGTGCCAAGCGTGGCACACATCTAACCTATGGTGCAATTTATGGGCTGTCGACTATGAATGGTTGGATGTACAAAATTATACATTAATAGAAAAAACATAATAAAATAAACAAATATAAAGCACAGTTAAGACAAAAGGCGCAATGCAATTACTTCTCTCTTTCCAAAAATGGCTGCAGAAAAATAAACCCTTTTTTAACAATAGTTGCATAGGTACATGTCGTACAGTAGTTTATTATCAGCAAAACAATTTTGGATATTTTTTAACGGTAAAATTAAAGAAAATCGACTATTCACTAACTGCGACTAACTAATTACTATTAACTATTGCTAACTTATCGATTTTTTCCAATGTATTGTTTGTTAAAGTTATTATTTAAAAGAGATTTTTTTAACATAGAATAGACCTGATAAACGGATGACACAATTTATTTGATGGTAAATGAACGCTGAGGGCCATAGAAACCTAAATTTAATCTCAATTAACGCTTAAAATGCAGCATGCGTTGGAAACCCTGTGAACTAAGCTGGAATGCCTCATAAAGAGGTGATACGGTTCTCTACACTCACCATAAGAAACACGACAGCATTAAGCTACTATCCAAAGGTTTGGTTCATTCCCATCAGCGGTGTCATGGGTTCGTACTCTAGACTCTAGGTATCGTACTCTAGTTCCGTACTCGGGTAGCCATCGAAGCCCTACTGTACAAACACTTCATCACTTCGATATACCGACAGCCAACTTGGCGCCACTGAAGAGACCGTAGCTCCGTCCAAATTTCGACGGAATCAAAGGCTTTCTCATATTCCATATACGCAAGGCAAAGTTGCAAATTGTACACTTTGGTCTTTTGTACAATGCGCCAAAGGGTATGAATGTGATCTATGGTACTAAAGCCTTTTCGGGAACCAGCTTGTTCCGGAGGCTGAAAGTCGTCTATTCTGCGTGCGTGACGATTCGTAATGACTCTCGAAAACAGAACGTAGACGCGGCTTATAAGGGAAATCGGTCTGTATTTCTTCAAGAGAGCGTCGTTGCATTTCTCAAAGAACACAACCACCGCACTTCTGCTCCACGCCTGCGGAATAGTCTCACCACGGAGGGCGGAATTAAAGAGCTTCCGAAGTTTTAATTATCGCTTTCCCACCCACTTTTGGAACCTTCACTGTCAAAATTTCATCGTTGCCTGGTTCTTGCCGTTTTTAAGGTGTTCGAGAGCCATTCTAATCTCGCTCAGACTGATGCTCGGGGTATCATCGGAACAGTGTCGGTAAAGACTTGCTCTTGGATCGTTACTCACACTTGCGTGTTGCGCCAACGATTACTTGTACAGCTGCCCATAGAACCTATCAATCTCACTCAAAATCTCAGGTGTCACGGAAACAATGCTGCCACATTCGGCCTTCGGCTCAGACGGTTGGCTCTTTCTGGCAGACAGATCTCTGGCAAAGACTTTGGAGCTCTAGTTCCGTTCAATCGTTTTTAAACCCTACCGACGAAAATTAAATAATTAAAATTATAAACACTCTGAACAATACAAATTCCACAAGTCGTGATCCGATATATATGAAGGTAGTTAGGGCTTGCCCAAGTGAGTTGGTCTTGGCCTTTGCTGGTACATTTTGTGAAAAGTTGCTTTGAAGAGGGTAAATTTCCGAGCACTCTTAAGAGGTCCGTTATCAAGCCTACTACAGACCCATTGCACTTGTCCCAATTTTGTCAAGATATTTGAAAAGATCATGTAGGCTACATTCATTCATTTTTTTTTACAAAACATTGCATAATTAGGGATGAACAATTTGGGTTTCGGAAGGAAAGGTCAACAGCACCGGTCCGCTACTCCCTTATTAAGAACATATCGATCCATATGGACAACAGGGTTCCCGTGTACTAGTGTGTATGAGTACGGCCGTTGACTTTGTCAATCATAAGACACTGCTGAATAAGCTTGAATGTTGCTCTAAGCTTGAATGGTGTGCGAAAACCGGCCTATGATTGGATAGGGAGCTATCTCGGTGAAAGGACTTAGTATGTCAAAGTATCGAGGCTGGATGTTGGGAGTCTGAGTGTGACGTACAGATACCGGAGATTAGGGCGATTAACTCAGGTATCCCACAAGGTAATATATTATGACCATTACTCTTCATTCTTTACATCAATGACCTTCCAAAATGTACGCAATACACAGGGTATGCACTCTATGCTGACAATATTTCTATAACTATACATAAGAACACTGAATATAATGATGAAATAAGTAATGAAATGAGAAATGTAACGAATTGGCTAAAATATAATGATTTGAAAGTTAATATAAGTAAAACAAAGTATATACAATTTTTCAACAAAAACGGTAAACCTCGACAACTATTGGTACACCACGGTAACGATCCCATTCTCATGACTACATCAGCAACCTTTCTCGGTATTCTGAATGATTCCAAACCCACATGGCAGACTCACGTTGAAACCGTATGCCAGAGGATTACCAGGGTCTGTGTCCGTTCTGTATCATCTGTCATAATTAGCTAACCGCAATACAGCTCTGATGGCTTATAAAGTGGATAGGTTGGTTCTATACTATGGACTGATTCTGTGGGGAAATTAGACACACATTTCTTGTGTTTTTATACTACAGAAGAGATGTATAAGATCTATATGCGGTGTTGATCAAATGGAATCACGTAGACCTTTCTTTAAGCTCTTAGCTACCAAGCGGCAGAATTCGGTCGCGGCGATATTCCATCAAATATCAAGTGACCGAATTCACCGCCGCACCTATCCACAGCACTTTAATCCATAAATACCTATGGTTAGAGACTACTTTTCTATGAAAAATTTTGGCACTATAGGCTTAATGTGAAATTTTCTATCTTCTAGTGCAATAAAAAGTCAGTTATTCTATGGTTATTTATTTATTCTACTTTCATTGCGTACGCCATTTTCATGTGGATGTTATTGTGTTTTGTTGTGTTAATTTTTGGATTTTCTAGTGTTTTATTAGTTTTATTAATTTTGAGTAATATTAAGAAATAATAGTGATTTTCACGCTGCCGACGTCCGCTTGCTATGTACTCGTTTTTTGTTATCAAAATATAATAAAGTATTATTGTAATGAAGTAAAACCTGACTTTTGTTTAGACCACGGGGTAGTCAATGGCTCAAAGTGCTGTGGGTTGATGCGGTCGCATGCGACCGCTCGGACGATGCGGACGCGTACGACTGCATGTGATTGAAGAGTTAAAATGCTAATAATTTTTACGTTACCTTCCATATATATATGCGGAGCATAAATATATATATATATATTGTTTACGCTCGACGCCGCTAACCTCGAATGGGGGAAACTGGTTGATATCGGGTGAGCGGGGAGAAATTCTTGTCGCGAACGGCGGCCATGCCGCTCAGTCTGCAGTCCTCTTGGTTAGTCCCTTTTGCGAGCGCCTCCGCGACGCCTGTCGTTTTGTAGTCGGCTGAACCGCCCTCGTGTTCCGTCGCGTTAATTCGTTAAAGCGTTCGGCTGCTATAGTATTATAGTCTAGAAGATTCGAGCGTGTTATTTGTAGTGGTTAAAGGAACTTTTGTGCTGTCTTTGACATTGATGTGTAGCTTGCGTAGCTTTGATATAGTACGAAGTGAATTTGCTTGGTCGATTGAATTCTAAACTTTGTGAATTGAAAGGAGTTTGCGTTACTCTTAGACTATAGTTTGTGCTAAGTGACGTTAGACTGGAGTTCGGCGCCCAGAAGTGAGGGCGTCCCTTGAAGCGGTGCAGCGATGGCGGGTTTGTCCGCCTACCTCGGTAAAGTCAGCTCACGCACAACACACCTTCTTTCACACACACACCCACACCACCTTCACATCACGCTGACGTCTCCTGGTGGCCGACCCTACTCCTTAACTAAGTAACACAGTGGTACAAAAAGGTACTCGTGGAAGTTATCTGTGCCCCAAGCAACCACAACTTGTTTTGCTAGAAATAGTTGTAGCATGTACGTTCGACTATTTAATTTACTTTCGAACCTTATTCGAAACTTGGCACTTAAACTTTTAAAAAAAATTTTTCGGGATTCTGATAGAAAACCGTTTTTATGACACAAATAAATTCATAAAATATATTTCAATTTAATTACATTATATGTAAAGTTCTATCTAAGACAGATTTTTGTGTGATGCTTGGTTAGATAGACAAGATTTTCAAATAAATTGTTGTTTTGGCATCTTTATTGATGATTTAGTATAGCCGAATATAAATTTCAAAAAATGTTCAACGTACAGAAGTCGTCCTAGACTATTACTAAGTAATGTCAAGATAAGATTTCCTATGACTAATAATTTAATTTTGAATAAAGTAATAGTTGGAGGCCCATGTTCAGCAGTGGACTAGCGAAGGGATGTAATAATGATGATAAAGATGATGATTTACTGTAAAGTAAAAACGAAGGAAACTTCTCGTTTTTGTAGTAATTAAGAGGAAGGTACAATTTGGCAAGGTGCCAAAATACATGCCGGTGGACTTCTCATCCTCTTATAAGACCCTTTATCTGTCTAAGGGTTCGACAGGGAAGTTGCATTCCTCTTACCTATTTCTGTCGGTAAGCAGCAGTGCGTGTCCAGTTATGTTTCGTGGTTCCAGTATTACCACAAGCTGTGAGAATTTTCATCTTAGTACTCTGAAGTGACATCACATCTGTAGTTTTCTTTTTGTAAAGTTTGACGTAGGTGTTCATGTGCTGGACACTAGGAGAACAGTAAGTTCTATGTTATTTTAGTATCAAAAAATGCTTCCACCATGTTTCCCAGCCTTATATTTAAGGAAAATAAGCACTTAAACAATCCACATTCGTGAGTGGATACTGGTTGCGAAGGACATCTAAGTTATGATATATCCGTTAATAGATTTTATACGTAGCAGAGCAATGCTTCAGCTATATTAGTAATATAGTTGTAGCCCGAATGGGTTATCTTGACCGGGAAAGGACCACGCTCTCACATAATACCAGCGTAAAATATCAGCTTAACGCTGCTATGCTTCGTGTAGTGAGTGTACAGAACCGAAAACCTATTTTACTGGAAACGAAACATTTCATCTTAACCCTCACGGGTGACAACTCATCTGCGTTTTGATTCGAAATCGAGGATTGATGTAGATGTCTAAGGGCTACAGCAACCACTTACCATCAAGTGCTATGTGCTCATTTGTCACACTTATGCTTTTAAAAAAAAGATACAGTGTCAACCCTGACGGCTGTTGGAATCATTCACAGCCTGTAATTATACTCTCTCTACTACCTTTTAATTATCGTGCTTAATTATGCAGGATGTTGTTTTATCTTCTATTTTATTACCATATAGTAAACTTATTACATACTGACTCACACGTCACGTTACCCTTACAGCCTAATAAAAGTCCATTAATGAATGTAGGCCTCACTCAGTGGCGAAGCCTCCATAGAAACCGAAAAGCCGAGCTTGCCCTATCAAACGGCTCAATCAATAATATCAACTAATAAAATAACTCTCAAGCTGTTTCAAACTATTTCAAATTTCCCGTGCGCTCCTTTGTTCTACACAGGTCGTGACCTTGTAGTCTTAACGCTACAGCTGTTTTATAAAAGGAGTTGAATTGAGTGAATAGTCGTCTCTCTCGCATGCGTGAGCTTTTTACCAGGCTTTCGAGAAGACGATCGCTCCTTTTCTTACCAGTGGCAAAATGGTCTATAATGAAATATAACTACGATTGTATATATAGCATTTAGTATAGAGCGAAAAAACCGGGCTATTAGTATGATGTTGGTTAATTATTCGAGCGTGGCAGTGCGTGGGCAATACGTTTGCAAGTTTACTTCACATTTCAATGTTTATTCTGTGTGTTTAGCTTGAGCGAATGAATATTGAGAGTTGAAAATTTACGCTTCTTTAAAGATTTTTAGTCAAAATGTAGAATCATAGTGATGCTTGTGATGAACTGAAGTGTGTTAAAGTGCTATTCGGCGAGGAAAAGGTAAAATCTTTATACTTTTTAATAAATTAATAAGTTGTACTGTTGGTGCTGCATACTCTTTTCAAACGACAAAACAGCTTGGAATACTACTGAACTGAACTAGGTAAGTTTTGTGTTTGCTTGCGCATCCATTATATCATAATTATCCATAAGCCATTGGGCTCTCCCCTTAGTTGCCCGTCGAGCTGGAGTACAGATGGGCCCTACTCCAGTCGACCTTCGTCTGGGCAACTCAGGGTCGTAACATTTTGGTAGCAGAGCGTGGTTCTCGTTCCCCGGTAGCACCCGGCTTGTTTTTTTTTGTTAGTTAACGGAGCTGTAACTAGAACCACTCCCGTTAGGCTCCCATTCTGGTAGCAGTTTCTTGTTCCCCGGTCGCGCTGCGCCAAAATAAAAAATGATTTTTTTTTAGTTATAGGGTAGAAAGTATGATCACGCCCTTTAGGCTGTGCAAGCAGGAGTGTTGTTGGGGTTAGGTACCTACGCGTCAGATATTATAACAGATTAGAGTAATTATAATAGATTAAACTGCCGAAGGGTCGGTAGCCTGGGCGAGGCGTCTTTATTTGTACCGACGGTAGTGTGGACTTGACGTGTACTCTAATTGGAAAAAATATTAACCTCTTTATTATAACTGTTGATTATTGCTTAGGTAAATTAAGTATTATTTTTATATCACTTTGTTTGCGGTCAGTTGGTTAAAAGAGATTAGCGTTTTTTGTTTATATTTGTTCCGCTCAATATTGCAAAGAAAAAAATCGTAGTATTTTGAATTATAAGCTAATTGACTGCTACGGCCCAGAGTTTCCAAAACTTGGGTCGACTGGATTGGGGCCCATAGCAAACCAGCTCGACAAGCAACTAAGGGACGAGCCCAAAGACTTATGGAAAGTACTAATAAAATTAAAAACTCAAAAAAACCTTACCCAGTTCAGGAGTAGGGTATACCACAAGGCGTAGTCAGCGTGGTGTAAGGGTAGTGTGAGTGTGTTTGTGAAGGAAGGTGAGGGCAGACTTCACCAAGGAGGCCGGAATCCGCCGCCCCTGCGCCGCTCCAAAAAAAAGCACCTCCCTTTTCTGCTGGCGCTGAACTCCAGTATTACATCACTTGGCACAAAACTACAGTCTAAGTTGATATATCTTCCAGGTTTAGAGTTCGATAGAATAAACGAGTGCACTTCGTACTATATAGATTGCCACGTAAGTTACAGACCGAGTATTCAAGACTATAATCCTATATTTTCCGTCCGACATCAAATCGCCGCGTATACAATTCCTCGACACCAATCGGTAACAATATAGGTTAAACCGATCGCTAATTATCGAACGGGGGCCTCGTTATAACATTTATTAACGAAACTAAACTAAAGAAACTGGCGGCCGTTTAGCGTCTAACAATTTCGGTTTAACTCGAGTTCTCGCGACGTGGTTATGCGTTTCGGATCTGCCAGCTAACTGACTGCGCTCCTGCGCAAGCAAAAACTCCCACTCAATCTCCAGCGCCCTCTAGAGGAATGCAATCCATACAACCGTTCATCCAGTTTCAATAGGGCACGAACACCTATGATCCCAAATTGTCTTGACTATGCTTTTGATATTAGATTATTAATAAGTACGATATTTGCAAGTAGCCATAACTTTATAATAACATGTTGATTAAACGTACTTTTAAGGACTTTATCGCGTTTTTTTATGATATTTTTATTTTTAATACCCGACTTTTCGGATGCTTTTCAGCGCCCACAGTCACAGTGGACTAAGGTGACTGACGTCCCGATGTCAAGGTTAACCCGGAGCACCTTCAGCTTTTTAATTATTGTCTTTGGTCTGATGTACGCAGAATGAACTTACTGTGTTTTGAAGTCTTGCAGTGGTATGCTTGGGTTTAGTTTTAGTTTTATTAATTATAGGGTCCCAAGTTGGTGGTAGTATCCAACTTCCTTCTCTATTGAACTGAGGATGTTTTTTTTAATTTCAATAGCCTCACGTATCATACTTGGTAGGAACCGATTATAAGAAATCAATAACACGCTGATCACGAATTGTGCTTATTAAGATCTTAGGAGGGCAACAGGGGTGACCCGTCACCCCACTACTCGAAAAAAGTTTAAATATTTTGTTGGTATTGTTTTTGTCACTTTCTAATGCTCGCTCCAATTGGAGTGAATGCAATCAGTTACATACGTCAAGGTGCTGTAACACCTTAGTTGTTATTTTTGTCATATTGACATTGGTGGGGTGATTCGTCACCCCTGTTGCTTCTTATGTAAGTTTAATTTTTTTGTGATACTGATATAAATGTTTGGTTTCTGAAGTGAAAATTGCTTGAATTTTGGATGAACAGTATCGAAACTATTTGCAAGTTTGTAACTTTGTATGTGGAGTCGATACTTTCAACAAAATAGTGTATA
>DWHP01006885.1:0-11211 GCA_018247895.1 Parnassius honrathi | reverse complement strand
CGGGGATCGAACCCGGGTTACTCGCGTTCTGTTATATTTACAGCGAGCGTTAACCATCTGAGCTACCACGGCTCTTACTTTACTATTACTAGTACTAAAGTACTTTTGTGTAATTATAATGCCTGAAATGCACTGTAACAAAGCTATAGGCAATAACTTTCACTGACTGTCCCAGAAGGAGAGTAGTGTTTTCCGAGAGAATGTGTAATATGTGTATGTATGTTTATTTCTTTGAAACGCTCTGTAGCGTAAACGGCTTGATATATTTCAACATATGCGGTGTCATTAGATTTGTTTTATTTTTGTAAGTGTCATAGGGTATAGAATTTTTCTCTTTTTAATAAACTTTTTTTTAAACCGACGGATTTTTTAAATTAGGTACTGTTTTAGCCTTTAAGGTTGATTCAATTTGATTTTATGACGTAAGGGAAACAAACGGGCACCCAATTCACCTAACGGTGAGTGGATGCTGTGGCTCATAGTGGCCTTCATGGACTGAGATAGAATGCATCGTTTCCATTAAAAAGGGTCTCCGGTACCTGTCACTTACCATACGAAACACAGCAGTTATCACTATTTAAAAAAATATACAGTATAGGTACTGTTATTTCAGTTGAGTATTTTGTGCAAAAATATCAACAGTTATCATCAATTTACCATTACAAAGATGTCGCTTAACTGGTCATTAATAAGATACGATTTAATGTTTGTCGTAACAAATAGCTCTAACCAAATTATTGGGCGTTGCAATTTGTCCTGGTAATACCGGATTACATTTTAAGTCATTAGTGAGGCATAGGTTATAGCGACTATTTTAAGTAGAATATACTTTATCAGTTGGAAAACGTAGAATATAAATTTATTGCTTGCTTGCGCATTGTGGTATTCTTTGGGGTAGGCCTTTGTTCAGCAGTGGACTTGTGAAGGGCTGTAGTGATGAAGATGATGAAGCTAGCTTGTTTCTGTGTAACTACTTCAAGTTCAGTTAGGTACGCTGACTAATATGAATTATATTGTTTAATTAATTTGTAGGATTTTTGGAGAAATCGTAAAGCCTGTATAATGGACATTACATACGTTAAAAATTTAGCCGTTATTCATCTCAATGTCATTACACTCAAAGCTTGAGTAGCAAAGACTCGAGTAAGCTTACTCCGCCGTCGTTATAGGGCACGGTATGTTATTTATATAAATATAAATTTAGAATTAAATAAAGTATAATGTTTTTTATTTAAATTTAAAAAATTTAAATCCATCAACAGCTAAACCTACCATTACAAAGACTTCCTGTCTTTAAATAACTGAACCCCATAAGAATATTGATTCAGGCATACCACTGATAGTTAGCGGCTGCATGGTACGAATGGTAGATCCATTATATTATGGACATAATAAACAATTGCAAAGATATATTGTACCTACAATCCGATGGCAAATAACTCCCGTCCGGCGTCGTTCTGTCAATAAGATAATAATATTCTGGGGGCGTTGTTGCATCGAGCATTTAGTCCAGGAGTTAGAACTTCATTCTGAGCGTCCTTTGCCTAATAGATATAATTAAAATAGGTGCGATTTGGAAGCTCTCACAATATTGGGATTGCTATTTTTTTTTATAATATAATTTGTCAACTTTTATAAAAATCTAATTCCAAATTCCACTTGAAAAATATATATTTAATTTTGTCCTATTAATCAAACATACGGTGAAAGCCACCTATCGGAGGTCACATCATAAATATCGGTAGCCTAGATAATTTTAAAATTATTTGTAGGTTTTACACTTGTTGGTTGTACGCTTGTTTAGTGTGGAATTTGAATCTGCGGCCTGGCAGCACCATATTCAAGCGCTTAGTCACTGTGCTATGTTATAAATATGTTAATAGTTAAGGTAAAAACTAATTAAGAGCAAGTTCATTTTGTTATATGAAACGATCTTTAATTTGTTTACGGCTCTTTGCTTATAAAACACTGATACGATGTAGGTAAAATAAATTCCTACGCGTAGCCAGCTTGCATTAACCATAATGTTACGTAACTAGGCCTTGGCTGACCGCAGCCGTCGATTCTGACAGATAACCATAAACTGAATAATCTAGATCTTATTAAGCATTTGTATTAGGCATGTGAACAATGCGACTAAATCCTTACTAACTTTAACTTTAAATGCAATTTATGACTATATTTCTTTTTATGAAAATGTAAAATATAGGAATCAGTAGTTTTTTTTTTTAAAATAAATGGAGTTTAACAATCAGTACTACCGTTACTGCAACCCATGGAAAACCTGCAACCAATCATAGAACAAAGAAGCTTACAGACACGATGTCAGCTCTGAGGACTAATATGGAATGTCTCGCAGCCTACTGGGCTTTCAGACCGGAACACAGGAGTGCATTCATTGTTGTTTGGCGAAAAAATTGGTGATCCTGGTTACTGGATCATGCCTACTCAGACGGAATTCTGGGCAAAAAGGAGCCTACCACCTAGGAAATTTAAACGTTAGTTTAAAACCAGAGCACACAGAGCAGCATTCACTTACCACTAGATGGACTGTGTGCCATGTCTCTATCAACATTACAGCTCCTCACAAGTGCACTGCTGGGAACAGGTCTTCTAAGAACACCACAAAACTGAAATATTTTAAAAAATAAAATCATTAGTGTGTGCGTACAATAATTCTTCTCAATCTGCTTACGCAAATTACTACACTTGCGTAAAACGTAACCAAAACTTATAGAATAAATCGTTAAAGTAATATCGCAACACAAGTGATTTATAGCACGGATGAAACAACGGATTTTCGACTTTATGCTTATCGAATATAATCTAATATAATTAAAATAAACCATATACATTATTATCGTGTAGTGGCGATGTAAGAATATCAACTATCCCATATCATGCCGTGGGTGTTGTAAGAGGCGACAGAGGGAAACGAATCAGGAAATGGGCAGCAACGTCTTCCTGATAACGACTAACAATAAGAAATTGCGGTTAGAAGCTTGCCGCTTGCCACGCGTGGTGGCAACTGTGAAGAATATGAAACAGAGACAGAAACTTTTTTATTCCATATAGATTATAAAAAATAATTATTGAAAGTCACTTTTTTTAATTTACCGTTGGTTCGGAAGAAGAACTCCGTCAATACAATAATGTATGTTACAATTGGCAACACATAACAAATTGGAAATAGCTTGGTAGCGATTACCTTTTCCAGGGGTTATTATCATTCATAAATTCCTTAATATCATAATAACTCTATTTATATAAACTTAGTTCAGTAAAGTTTTTGAACTTTGTATGTAGACAATATGCAACCTGTGGGCGATGTCTATCTTCAGCAGTGGAAAATAGTTATTATAACCGTAACGGTACTAAAGATCTAGAAAAATCTTTAATATTCGTGGAGATTATGGTATACTCGCTTACACACGGTGATATTTACATACTTATAGCAAATACATAAATATAACAACGAATAAACTCAGACAAATTCCGCTTTTGTTGTGTACATGTTTCAACAATTAAAAAAAACCGCTAATAAAGAACGTAATAAAATCGATATGTAAATCGCAGATTTTATTCAATATACTAAAAAACAAGAGAACAATGTTTGAAGGAAGGCTTGGGGATGCTTAAGTGGTTCGGAGTGGATCGAAGTATTTCAAAGATATGCCGAATCGAACCTTGGAAGTAAGTTGTAAAATGAATCAGCTGAAGAAATATTAGACTTGTATTAACAATTAAAAGTTAACTTTAAGGAACTAAAAGTACAAAGTATTTTCCACAGATTATGGCTGCAGATGTCGGTGTAGAATTGTGTGTATTATTAATTAAATTCTCGTATTTTATTATGTCTAATTTTTGAAACTTTTGAGTGGCATAAGATAAATTGTTACCTATTTCTTTATTGATTATCTTAAGTCTCTCAAGTACAAATGTGATAATATGGAAGAGTAATTCCTTCTGATATAGGTCTAAATGCACTTAAAATAATGAGTCTACCTATGTTCTAGATTTAAGACAAACCTTGTGAAAGAATTTATCATTTTATTATTTATTATAAGAAATATCATAACAAGACAACTTCCGCGTCTAAATAAACATGATTTATGAAATTTTTTCTCTAAATTTATATGGTACCTCTGAAATACCTCTAAAAATGTTATAATTTTAATTAAAAAAAAAGTTCATATCGGTTCATAATGGAAGAAGATAACACCCCTACGAAAAAAAGAACTGAGAATCCTTTTTTTAAGTCGGCTAATGATCACGAGCTATGTACATTTTAAAGGTCTTAGCAAGCTAAGATTTTGGTAAGGTTTTATTTGCATTATATATGTATTATTAAAGAAACTAGCGACTCGCCCCGGCTTCACATAAGAACCTCTTCGCCTCTTCGGCTTCAGTCTCTCGGAAGACATTAAACGGCATCTGGAGAGAGAATTTCGAGATGCATCTGCTCATAGACAAAGTGTACAACAGATGCTTGATATTGATCGAGGATGCAGTGTTAGCTCAAGCAAAAAGATCTGCATCAACTTTCGAAAATCAAGAATATCTGACGGAGACCAATTATGACCTCGGTATTCTGAGAGAATTGGAGTCCTCTCATGAGGAGTTACTGACGGATGAATTGTTTTACGTTCATCAGCAGATCCTTGGCAATATTGAGAAAGAAATTGGCTCCTGGTGGAAATGGAAAAACCTTCCTTATCAATTTGCTATTGGCAAGATCGAAGGAGTAATCTTGACATCGCCTTAGCTGTCGCATCGAAGCAACACTGTTGGAGGGAGGCAAGACAGCTCACGCCTTCAAGCTCCCGTTAAATCTCGTCCATGTCGAAACTCCACTCTGCAACATTTCAAAACGGAGTAATGCGGCCTAAGTGTTACGAGATTGTAAACTTATAGTTTGGGACGAAAGTACGATGGCGCATAAAGGGGGGGTTCGAAGCACTAAACAGAACTCTAAAAAATTCAGAGGGAAGGATGACATGATGGGTGGAGTCACCGTATTGTTAGCTGGAGACTTTCGTCAGACTCTGCCGATAGTGCAGAGGGTAACTCGAGCTGACGAAGTCAAGGCTTGCATTAAGGCCTCAAATCTTTGGCCCTTAGTTAAAAACTCTACCTTAAGAAAAACATGCGAGTGTACTTGAAGGGCGATGTTTGCACTGGACATTTCTCCGATCTCCTCCTTAAAATAGCAAACGGAGAATATCCGTAAACTGAGGGCTAAAGTACAATTCCACCAGATCTTGCCTTAGTTGTGTCGACGTTGACGACTTAATAACGCGAACATATCCAGATGCCCACAACTTACACAGTAAATCCACAGAGTGGCTGCGCGAACGTGCGATTCTCACACTTAAGAACAATCAGGTTTCCGTCATTAATGACACTTTGTTGAAGTCGTTCGAAGGTGAAGAATATCAGTAGAAATCTGTGGACACTGTTGTGCATACGGATGATGCTATACACTATCCTGTGGAGTTCCTAAATACACTCAACCCACCTGGTCTACCGTCTCACACATTTATCCTCAATGTGTGAGTTCCAGTAAAGCTACCGAGAAATCTTAATCCACCTAGGTTGTGTAATGGGTCCAGGTTGCGTGTGAAAGCCTTACATAAAAACATGGTAGAGGCTTTTATAACTGGCTGTACTCGAGGTGAATCGGTGTATATACCGCGGATACGACTTATAGCAACGGAGTACCCATTCCAGTTTAAAAGATTGGTCTCAGGGTCGGTCACTGAAAACCGCAGGAATCTCTTAGGAAGGAAAGGAAAATCTTAGGGTGGATTGCTTCTCGCACGGCCATTTTTACGTGGCCTGCTCGAGAGTGAGCTTATCTAACAACTTGGTCGTGTTGCCATCTGAAGGCAGAACCTCTAATGTAGTATATAAAGAAGTACTATCAGCATAGGCTGAAAAAATAAATAGTCTTAACCCTTAGGTACTTCCTTAGGTAGGTTTCTTTCGCGACGGAAGCCGCGGGAAAGAGCTAGTATATTAATAAGCGTGATGTATATGTATCCGGACTTATTATACAAGTCGAGATAAATATTCATCTAAATTGGATTATTTTGTAGCCATGAGCGGAGTTAGAATCCTTAATTAATCTTAGCGACAGTGACTCGTTTTGTTACATATTTTTTAACGCACATGGAATGAAATAAATCTAAACGGTATTGCTTTTGTCTGGTTCACTATTGTCACTTTTGTTATTTATAAACAGTTCTAAAGAGAGTGAGTTGGACGGACTTCGTTTTGAGCGAATTTAAGATACGTCTGCCAGTTAATGTACGGGTATATATGTATAATGTATGTCGATTCCTTAATATTATATGGTTGTAAATACTTTATTTACAAATACATACAAACATGTCACTTCAAAGTTCGTTTAATAACAGACAACTTCTAAAGAATCTGATAAGTATGTGCTTATTGCAGTGATTGTGTTCAATTGGTCCAATGGTCCAATTAGATAGAACATTCACATCGTTGCTACTGTTTCGAGATGAAAATGTAACATGTATTTTGTGTTAATTTATAATGAGATTAATTATACTGCCAAAATTGTTCTGTTTTGCATTACTTTTCCAGTATTAGTATTGGCATATAAGCCGGACTATGTAGACACTACATTTTTGGCCATGCTACGGGCCAGTGCTTTACTGCTCTCCCAACTGATCGTAGTTCTTGATATGGCACGGAAGCTATAACTGTGGATTTAAAAACACTACGTATACTAAAAACAATATGTATACTAAATTATGTAACTGTACTCTATAATATTGTAAATGGAATGGGGTGGGGGGCACTACCATTGAACAAGCAAACTGTTTAGTTCCAATACATGCAATACCAACAATAAAGACGAAAGAAAAAACAAAAACAAGAAAGGAAGTTTTAAGTCATAGAATATCCGTAACGTCAATGTTACAAACCGTGCGTTTAAACATACTCATATCTGCGGAATGTCCTATTGAACGTCGTGCGATCATGTGATGCGACTGAAGAAATCGAGCGGATTCATCGGACGATGAATTCGCATCGCATCATCGCGTGAGCGATGGCAATAGGACAGCGCCTTACACTACAGATATTGTTCTATAAGTAATTTTTAAAGATAAGCGTTCTAAATTATTTATATACTTTATTGAACGATGGTGACATTTAATGTTAGAGTGAAAAAAAAAATTATGTATTAATATTATACTCGAATTGGAGTTGAGTTTTGACGGTGATAGTTGATGAATTAAAGGTGCATAGTTAGATTTACGATCAACTTATATATGTTTTCTATCAACGACTTTCTATGACGCACTAGCAAAATAACCAAATAATATAAGACCAAATACTAAATATGGTAACTAATTATCGGTGGTGTAAGTTAGAATATTAAAAAAAATGGATATGAAGGCACTTTGGGGCCTAGTGATCATTAATCAAACTGAAAATAATTGTATAGGCTAAAAATAATGTCTAATATTTCTAAAATTGTGTTTTAAATTGTTTATGTGAATCCTAAAATGGCGCCAATTTGCTGAACAGCCTAAACGATATTTCGAGGGTCTTATAGTCTTAGTAGCTGCTTAGCAGTTGTGTAACAGAATGTTATATTACTTATAATTATCTTTAGCGATAGGTTTAAAAGATGAAAAACCCTGTCTTAGGAACCGTGTTAAATAAATTTTATTTAGATTTTACATGTTCTTCTAACTGCAATTTTTTTCTTTTTCCAACATATTGAATACAAATTAATTGCGTTCCCTAGCACAATATAAACACGCAACGCGTGCAAAATGGCGATATTCTATCACTTATACAGCTTTAAATTGTACTATGGCTGTTATTTATTTATTTAGTTTTATATCGCAGTCATAGACAGAAATAATAAAACTACTGTATTTATAACGGTGTAAAATTACGCCACAAAAATAAGTTTTAGAAGGCAATTTGTATACACGATTGTCCAAAAATAATATTTAAATGATACCATAATAACATTTAGATATGTAATAAGCAAGTAACGGCATGCAAAAACAAGCCTCTATGTAGCTTTAATAATAAAATCAATTTTAAGTATTACAAAATACTTGATGTTGTATACTAGTTTTCATATTCCGATTAACTCTAAGGTTACTTAGATCCCATAATACAGACTTTGTACAGCTTGAGCTGTATAATAACTTACAAACCACTTTTATAAGGATACAACCTCTTTTCTACACTCCTATATGATGCCTATACGCTTCTAGAACTCTAAGTAAGTTCTAAGTAAGAACCAATTGAACACAATCATTGCAATAAGCACATACTTATGAGATTCTTTAGAAGTTGCCTGTTACTAAACGGCCTTTGATGTAACTTTGATGGTACATGTATGTATTTATATATAAAGATTTTACAACCGAATACAAATTAAGATATCGACATACATTATGCACCTATGCATCTACATTAATCGACAGACGTATCTTAAATTCGCTCAAAACGAAATCCAACTCTCTTTAGAACCGTTTATAAATAATACAATAGTGAATCAGACAAAAGCAATACTGTTTAGATTTATTTAACTCCACGTGCCACGTAATATTAACGTATTTTTGTTTATTGACTTTAAAGTATTTTATATGCACTATTCTATCATTTAAAAAACAAGGAGATGGGCAGCATCGTCCTCCTAATAAGGACTAAATAATGACTTGAGATTGCTAACCCTCTTGCCAAGCGTGGCAACTATGGCAGATATTGCCCCTATGAGTATGAGGCAATCTATGGGGAGGTCTATGTGCACCAGTTGACTTGGAATAATTAAAATTGTACTACTGAACGTAGGTCTCTCTAGACTACTGTGATAGTTAGTAGTTTTAGTTATTTTATTACTAAGGAATATTTCTACTTTTCTCGGCGTATGATCGTTATGTGAGATGGTACTCTAAATTCCACAGTACGCGAGCAAACCAGGTTCGACCTCCGCTTTCACCAATGAAATTGTTAATTGCAATTTTACGTGCTGATTCACCAAGTGCTCGGCAGTAAAGGAATTGTGAGGAAACCGTGTATTTCGAAAATATGTGAGGTTCGCCCACACGCATTGGGGTAGCGTGGCGGACATTTCCTTGCCCTGAAACCAAAGACCTATAAAAAAGGAGTTTAAAAACTTACATACATACATAATACATAAACACTCACGCCTGCCACCCAGAGGGGTAGTCAGAGACTATAGACTTCTATTTAGCACAATCCTGACATACCTCTCTCGCTTTGTCTACATCCATATACCTACGCGTACATACATGCTCGTCGGTTAAAGGTACTCTTAATTTGGCCCATTTTTAATATATCGCCATTTTGGTCGACAAACTTTAGCCTAGGGCGTCCCTTTCCGACTTTTCCATTTACTTCTGCAACATATATTTGCTTTGTCAGTATTTCCTCATTCTTTCTTTCTACATGACTAAACCACCGAATCATTTCTTTTTTAATCCTGGTCATAGCATCATCTTGCAAACTACACTCTTCTTTTATCACACAGTTCTCACCCTGTCACTAAAATTTAGCCCTAACATACACCTAAGGGACCCATTTCTATTACATTTATTCTACTCTCGTGCTTCTTCTGCCACACGCAACTTTCACAACCATACGTTAGAATAGGGACTAATACAGCATTGTGAAAAGTGAAATTTAAAAACATCTTAGCCTAAAACCCTCTCGAATGAGGTGTGGCTTGTGTACGTATACATGCTGTACTTTCAGCAGTAGGACGTATATAGGCTGTAATTTTAAGACCTATATTCCAAAATATCTTTTAATTTAAACGTAACATAGGAAAATAATCGCGAATGTAATTCATAAACCTACTCATTTAGAAGTCGTAGTTAATTAAGGTACAACCATATTAAAAAAGATTGTTAACCCTGTTTAAAAATGTTATTAAACATATTAGCCCTAACTGAAAATCAGTTCATAGTTAAAAAT
Source organism: Parnassius honrathi (assembly GCA_018247895.1). Taxonomy (NCBI): domain Eukaryota; kingdom Metazoa; phylum Arthropoda; class Insecta; order Lepidoptera; family Papilionidae; genus Parnassius; species Parnassius honrathi. Next base: position 1,215 of record DWHP01006885.1, on the reverse strand, counting down.
AAAATAAAATAAAAAAAACTTTACTATAACTACAGACTGTCACCAGCTCACCGCTGAACATAGCCCATCCGGTAGATTGTCACAAAATACAGTCTTGAGCCGGTTGCATCCATCGATTGTCTGAATGTTTATTATAAAATTATACACTTTTTATTAGTTATTTTTGAAATCTGTATAAATATTTCACACTTTGTGAATAAAACTTAATATACTTTCAAATGCCCTATTCGAAAGAAATAGACTCTTTTATTAAATTAAATTTCACAGAACAGTACGGTAATTCTGAAAAATATTAGGGTGTTACATAACTCATTCTAGGAATGAAGCGTTGTTTCCACGTTCGATCGTATATCTATGTCTTCATTAATGCCACTAACGTGCGTCTTCTACACATTTATATTCTTCAGACTTTGGATCGTAGATCGCCAACAACGGTTTTGAAGTGCAGTGCCTATGCTTTGTGTTCATGATGGATATAATTATTCCTGACGGGAGTTTATTGGTTAGTTTTCTCGATATAAAAAAAAGTTTAAAATTTTTAGATGATAGGACTCCCTTTTGCCTTTTTTTGTAGTATAGGGGTGATAAGCGAGCACACAGTTCACCTAATGGTAAGTTGTTGCTGTGGCCCATAGACATCTACGTCTATCCTCGATTACGATTCAAAATGCAGATGCGTTGTTACCCGTGAGGACTAAGATGGAATGCCTCGTTTCCAGTGAAATGGGTGTCCGGTTCTGTACACTCACCATACGAAACATAGCAGCATTAAGTTACTATTTCATGCTGGTATTCCGTGAGAGCGTGGTTCTTCCCCGGTCGAGCCACCCATTCTTGCTACAACTATACTACAAATATAGCTCCAACTTATCTGATTAGGTAACATCCTTCTGCCACCAAGTAGCAGTGCTTGCGCTGTTGGTTAATGAGAGCCACTATGATTACAGGCTGTGAGACACTGTATCTTAGGCCTCATAGGTGATAACGCACCTGTAGCACCTTTTGTTTGAAGTTGACTGAAGGTTTCCACGAACTGCAGTAATTACTTCACATCAGGTGGAATTTAAGATCATTTATCACTTCATTTAAAAAAAAAATTATGCTTGACTCTTACAATGAAATAGTTACACGTCCCAAGCCGGCTGGCCAAGCCCCACAGTTGTGGACTATATGAGTACAAACTAAAGATTATAGATATAAGATTATATATATATA
>DWHP01006884.1:0-11212 GCA_018247895.1 Parnassius honrathi | reverse complement strand
GCTTTATATTATCTTTATTGTTCATAAATTCTTGTAAGCGGTAGAAATACGTATCTATTAACACGTGTTCAGTACCTTATTAAATAAGTCGTTCATATTTAAAAAAAATCAGTAATTTTGTAAATTTCAATGTCATAACGGTAAATGATTGTAGTGCATTGTTCTGTATTCGGATAAAATGCACTTGTTACTTTAAAAGGACTTCTAGGATTTTTAGATTTTTTAAATAGATATTTATATTTCCGCACAAATAAAGACACTATATTAAGAAATAAATAGGCTAGTGGTCAAAAGTGATTTTCCAAAAAAAAGCTCTTATGCCTTTTTTAATTTTAAATAACCTGCCACTAACGACGTAATATGCTAAATACGTGGTAGAGCCACGCTGCAGCTATGATTGTACTACTAATAGGCTGTCTCGGCCACGTCATCGCGGCATACCAGCGTATAATAACTTAAACTGCTGTGTTTCGTGTGTGAAAACGTATCTTTATTTTGATTTCTAATCGTGGATAAAAATTCGAATGTGTATGGGCTACAGCATCCACCTATCTTTAGGTGTGCTCGTTTATCGCCCCTATTTTATAAAAAAAATGTCAGTTGCTTCTTAGCACTGCTGGTCTAGATATTTACCTTCTGGTGTTACGGACGTTTTATGAGTTAGAACCACGCTGCCGCTATATTATGGTGGTAGCACGAATTGGTCGGCTCGACCGGGAAAGGACTACGCTCTCACATAACACCAGCATAAAATAGCACTTTAATGTTGCCGTATTTCATATGGTGACTGTAGAGAACCGGAGACTCGTTTTACTGGAAATGAGGCATTTCATCTTAGTTCTCAGGGTTGGCAACGCATCTAAATTTTGATTCTTAGTTGAGGATAAATATACATGTCTATGGGCCACAGCATCCACTTACCAGCAGATGGACTGCGTGCTCGTTTGTCAACGTTGTTATATAAAAAACGATGTTTACACTGCCATCTATAGGATAACAATACCTTTTGATATAAAGAAAGCTTAAATATGACGAAGTGAATCATATTGTTATCGCTATAGCCTATATAATTCTCCGTCCAGAGGTAACCAAGCTCCTCTCCTGGCCTCTTTCCATTCGTCGCCTACGACACACATGCGGCGAAGTGAGGTGGTTCCAACAGAAAGCGAAAAAATGTTTGCAATGTGAGGTCCACTTTGCTTCTGATCTTTTTTGATTAATAAATTCAACGTTAATAACGCGTAGAATCTTGTCTTAAGGAATAACCTTAAAACAAATCGGTCAATGCTTCCCAATGACCTTCGATATCTGTACTTATATGTTCCAGTAAGCGTAGTTGAAGATAAAGATAACGATAAAGATAGCACAAATTCATCCGCCTTTGAAGCGTTTCTTACCGAAAAAAAAACACTATCAAAAGTGACGTATTAAAAGTGATATAAAAAATATTTAAAGAGTCTCGGCTCCGGGACTGACTGTTTAGCCACTGATTAAGCAACACTTTTTTATGAATATTTGAGATGGATGAATTGTTCTTAAAAATATATAGTTGTTCAGTTTTGGAGATCTCTTCATACGTGATTTTTAATGTTTTGACGGCTCCATGGCGCTGCGGATTAGCAATGAGTATCAGCGCTAAGGGCCACGGGTTCGAATCTCGCACGCTACAAGTATTTGTATGACAAATAAATAATTGGTCTGAATTTTGATGTTTTTCCTTGTAAAATTCTGTATGTGATCAACACCTACGATACAGGAGAAAATCTTTGTGTGTATTAACTTATCTCATGCTCCCGACGCTCCGTGCACTGCACAGCACCAGTGGTCACGAGGAGCCTGTCGTCTGTAACGGGGGACTGAGACGTTCGACGTCCCCGACTCATAGTTAATCTACCTACCCGCGGCTACCTCCAGATTAAAATTATTAATTTTTGTTCGCAGTATGATCTTATAGTGTCTTGAAGTCAGTTGTATGCTTGGGTTGGGATTTAATTTTATTAATTATAGGATCCCAAGCAGATGGTAGCACCCAGCCATCTTCTCTATAGAAATAAGGATGTTTTTGTTGGTTATATCAATAGCTTCGCGAATCATCCTTGGAAGGAATCGGTGTTTTTAGCAAGGATTTGTAATTTATCAAATTTGATAAAGTAACGGAGACGACCTTGTACGTGTTCACAGACTGCAGACTTCCCGGAGCGTCGATTCTTCATATCAGCTTTGTGTTCTTTAACGCGGGTTTTTATTGATTTTTTAGTTTGTCCCATGTAAGAGAGACCACATTCGTAATCAAGTTTGTACACTCCTGCATCTTGCAGAGGAGCATTACATTTGACTGATGGTAAAAACCGACTAAGCTTCTTCAGCGGCTTGTAGTATATTTTAATGGATGCACGCTACACCTCCGACATCTGGCAATACAGTAGGCACACGTTCGACTGTGGCCGGCTTCAATCGTTCACTGTGACGTAGGCGCAGGACCCGAAGCTTGTTGTCACGCAAAACGTGCTTAACGTGTAGTAGATCAGCGGCCGGGTTTTTGTTGTCACATATCCTTCTTGCTCTCTCAAAGAAAGATTTACCCACGGCAGCTATCCGTGAAGGATGGTAGTGAGATTCACCATTTTAATGTTTATCTGTATGGGTTTTTATCTATCCACAGTGTGGCTCAAGGAGTTATCGGGATTCCGAATTACTAACACAAGTAGAAAAGCTAAAGAATTGTGTGATCCCAACTCCATTGCAAACTGAATTTTAGAATTTATGGAGTTAAGATGTTCTAAAATGCAGTTACTTTATATAAAGGTAGAATTGTGAAACTGTCGTCTACGTACCGTTTATAGAATCTGGGATTTACGGGATAAGTAACGAGGGTTTTCTTCATAAAGTCTTCAATGAATATGTCGGCGACGATGTGAGATTCATGTGAGCTCTTCGCCACATCATCTACTTGCTTCTAGAACTCCTCCTTCCACAGTGGGTGACACAGTGAGATTGTTATCGATAGTATAAATAAGTTAATATACGCGATACGATCTGTAAAAACTAGTTTTAGTCAAATGTGTAGTGTTCGCGTAAATATAAGAAATCATTATGGTTGTAGCGTTTTAATAAAGTAAATAGAGTGTAGTATGTATTCCCTATGTCAATTCTTTAGTCTCTCTTTAAGCACGTTTTTTTACGAATAAATATTTTATTGTTATTACTTTGTTTCAGATCTCGCGCTGCAAGAACAAGTAACCATGTGTAAATCACGGTGGTGATAAACACAAGAAGAACCGGTATAACAGTGTGTGCATAGTTGCGCAACAGCTGTACGGGGCGCGGGCGCGCGACATGCACCATGGCGGACGACAACACCATCATCGAGGGCACCGTCAAGTTCCGCGACGGGAAGAAGGTGAACCTTATCCCGTGACACCGTTACCGTTACACAGCCTATCTAAGTAATGCTAGACGTACAGGCGCCACGCTGGGCGGACGAGGTTGCAACCGCAGTTTACTTATTGTCATTTGTTAGTAGGAATACGCTGCTCATCTTTTTATTAAAATAGGGATGACAAACGAGCACACAGTCCACCTGCTGGTAAATGGATGCCGTGGCCCATAGACATCTTCATTAATAATCGATTTAGAATCAAAATGTAGTTGCGTTGTCAACTATGAGGACTAAGTTAGAATGCCTCGTTTCCAGTAAAAAATGGTCTCCGTATCACTCACCATACACAACACAGTTGTTTTGTGCTGCTTATTTTATTTTTATTTTATTTTAATAGGGATACCAACAGCGTATATCACTAAATACACTGCTATTTTACGCTGGTATTCCGTGAGAGCGCTGTTCTTCCCAGGTTAAGCCGATCCATTCGTGCTACAACTATAAATGCTGCAGCGTGGCTGACTACGTATAATAATAAAAGCCATCTCCTGCCTTTTTCCTACTGTCGTCTCTTGCAATACCCACGGGATGATTCGGGGTAGTAGGATGTTCTTAAACCACCTCTACACGACCGCTTTAACACGGTTTAAGTTATATATAATATATTTAAACGAAGTGACAATCGAACTCACGGTCCATTTGATGGTACTATATAGGACTGCAGTAGCCACGCAGTTCATGGACGGCTGCAGCGAACTTTAACTACAGGAGGCTACAAATGTGTTATCACCTCTGAGGACTAACCTGCACGTCTCGCATCCTTTGATTACATCAGCTCACATGTTTATTCCTTCAGGCTTCGAAATGGCAGAAATAGGAAATAAAGTGGTTCTACAGAAAAGGAGTTCCACGAGCTTAAACGTTTTGTTACAACCGTAGAAACGGTTTGACCAAATCCTAGTCCTGTCACTTGTCTTAAAATAGAGAAAAAGAAATAGATTTTAATATTTTTTATAAAGTAATACCATTGTTAAATTCCACCTATGTTCAGAAGTGGGCTTTCGAAGAGCTGTTATGATAATAATGATGATGAAGGGTGACAAACTCCCTTACAGTCCAACTGCAGGTAAATAGATCCCATAGCCCATATTCATCTGTTCTTGACTGACAATGAAAAGCAGACGTTTATCAACCTATTATAATAAAAGGACATGGTAGGCTAGTCGGCCCTGTACAATTTACCGTACAGTAAATTGTATACTATACAGTTTCTGGTACTTCCCGTATTCACCTCTTACGATACCCATAAACGAAATTAGGAGATAGTCCGCTTAGGAAATCGATCATTGTCCTAATTAAGAACGCAATTTAATTAAAACCTTACCCTGAAACCAATTTTAATGAATTCTTGTTTTATTCATTAGGGTATACTTTAGGGTTAGTGTCAAATACATTTTTAGAAAAATAAACACCCCTGTCTTCGAAAAATAGGGGCGAAATTTTAATGTAATAACCATTTACACGATTTTCTAGTTGTCCAACTAAATAATTAAACTTTAAATAAAGTAAAACCGACTTCGAAACAGGCAGCTCTATGGCGCAGTGGCTTAGCAATATGTTGCAGCGCCAACAGTCGCGAGTTCGAGTCCCGCGCGGAACGAGTGTTTGTATGACTTAGAAATAGTTGCTGGATGTTTGTTCTTGCGGAATATATGTAAGCCCTCACTTTTAAAAGAAATAAGAATAAACTATAAATAGGAATGAAATGACTAAGTTAATATTCGTCTTTATTGTATATTTTAATTACATGAGAAGTAATTTAATTACAAAGAGGCAACCGGCCAAGTGCTAAGGCACTACTTACGGCAGTAAACTTCAATCGATGCTACCCCACAGCATAATCACTTACAAACGCAAATACTAACTTGAATCGTTTTTTTTATACAGTGGAAGTCGAGGTGGTGTGTGATGAGAAAGCTGTCGCCGGTAGCAGGTAAGTTTCAAAGTATTTTAGAATTTTATATAAGGCCAGGTTGAATAAAATATCGTATTTTAGTCATGAATTAGACTCTCGATATTTGATACTTCTTGAAATACTATCTATAAGGTCAGAAAAAAGTTTGCGCGTACATGAAAAACTCGTTAACATTCTTAATCGAATGGATTATAAAAATACTTTGTAATAATCGAGATTAAAAAGAATATCCCTGGGAAAATACTTGGACTTTCGACTTCTCATTTTATACGCGATGACCATGATGTATAGCGATAACCACTGCCTCAATGGTCTAGTGGTCGTACATGCGATTGCTGATACTAAGTTCGAATCCCGGGTGAGAAATAAATTAGGTTTTGGGTTTTTTTCGGAGTCAGGAAGATGGCAGCGCACCTGTGCTTGGGCGTTTGGGCGCTTGGGCACTATAATCCCATCCTGCTCAGATATCTCCGAGTCGCCGTTGAAACTGACCGCCGTGATCGAAATTCGGCGTTGAGGACATTATAACCGTTAACTATTTTCTATAGTACGAAAGGTAGATAATTTATTTGCTAATAACGATCAAGAGGGTATCAAGCAAAGTATAAGTAATTTATTGTTATTTTTGTGATTCTAATAAACACTTGTGGCTACTAGTTACATATCACAATATTTTAATTTTATTATTTTATCAAAATGATGAAATTAAAGCTTCAGTTTCACGAAGTGATAACAATGACTAGTATAAATTATAACTTCTTGTACACCGTATGTCGCACGCTTACTACGTGCTGGATAAATCCGCATGCAGCTGAGAAGTGAGTGCAGAAGAGAACGTAGAAAATCCCCGCCTTAATATGATACTAAATTGAATTTCACCTACTTTATCCATCATCATCATCACTACAGTTCTTTACAAGTCCAATGCTGAAAATAGACCTCCCCCAAGGAATGACACAAAGCACGGTCCTGAGTCACCTGCATCCATTGACAGGACGTCACTGCATGTCTTACCAGATCGTCACCCCATCTAGTGGGAGTCGTCCTACAATTCGTCGATCGGTATGAGGCTGCCACTCGAGAATCATTTTTCCCACTTCACTCTTTGTTCTACTGCGTATATTCTCATTTATTATTTTATCACGCGCAAAAACCCCGAGCATAGCCCTCTTCATAGTTCGCTGAGCGACCTTCAGCGCCCTTACACGGCCAGCAGTGAAAAACCAGGTCTCAGTTCCATAAGTTGTCACTGACAACACGCACCGGTTGTACAGTCTCGTTTTCAAGGTTTGAGGTATAGCTGACGAGAAGAGATGGGAGATGTCTCGTGATTTTCCGAACGCTACCCAGCCGAGTTGAATCCGTTTATTGACCTCTCGACCGTAGTTGGACTTACCTAGTTGGTCTATTTGTCCATAGTGAACATTCTCCTCAACAACTTTGAGCTTAGTGCTCTTTGTTTTATCCATTTTCGTTACACATAGTCTTAGTTTTATCCATGTTCATCTTAAGACCTCAGGTGTCCCAGAAACGATGGTGCCACACTCGGTCTTCAGCTTCGACAGTTAGCTCTTTCTGGCGGACAGATCTCTGGCAAAGACTTTAGAGCCCCGGTTCTGCTCAATAACTTCTTCAATACGAACTTTATTGAAGTTGCGTCAGTCCCGCCGCATGTATTTGGAGATCTGTCTGTTCCTGTGTGGTACCAAATCTGCTGAAGACTGCAGCTTCATTTCCCCTTTAAAAGCCATGAGATTAAGAGTGTGATCTGAGAGTTTTTGTTTTCTTCTGTGGCGCGTCTTGCAGAACTTAGCTCTGACCGCATGGACAGTTTCAATGAACTTGTCATTCATATTGTCCACTGTATTGCAGTATTCTGGTCACTGGAAACGGTTTTGTAACTGAAAGGTTCCGGGACTTTGACTTTAAACACGAGAGGGACGGAGCGTTGACTTCACTAGACGAGACCTCTCCAACTTAACTTTTAGGTTTAGTATGCCTCTAACCATTCGATGATCGCTGCCAGTTTTCACCCTCGCGATCACATAGACGTCAATGAACAGTTGGCGTCTAGTCGTCATGATGCAGTCAATCTCATTTTTTGTCGATCCGTCGTGGCTCGACCAAGTCCATTTTCTGTGGGACCTCTTCTGGAAGACAGAGTTCATCTAGAAGGATCCCACTTTCTTCATGAAGTCGACCAGCTGTTGACGCCTTGGGTTCCGTCATCCTATTCTAAATTTCCCGACCTTCTGCTCACCGCTTTCTCCTGTGCTATTTTTTGTGTTGAAGTCTCCCATCAAGTGAGTATCATTCTTTATATCTTGAGTATCATGTAAGCAATCCTCGTCGATACAATCCCAATATTTACAACGTTGTTGACGAGATAATTGTGGACGATAAATTTGGAACCTCCTTGGGACAGATGGTTGCACTCCCGGTGATAGAACAAGTTGCCGGACTCGAGGATTACCGTGTCCTCCCCGTCTCTCCGGAACTTGGATAATCAGCACAACATGTCTACATTTTCTTTATGTACCTGGATCTTCTCGTCAGTATTCAGGATGCGGGCGTTGTATGTTACCAGGTCGAGTCGTCTTAGGTAACAACCGAACCCCCACCGGAGAATCTTAGCACCCCGCCTCGCCGTTATCATGGTCGCCACCGTAGCCAGGAATAATGGGAAAAATGTCCCGGACTGGGGGTCATTTGTTTGTGCCGTTGCTCAGAGGGGGATACTTCCCATAGTTCCCACGCATGACGAGGGGGTTGACAACTGCAGTATTTTATTGTATATCCATTAATTAATAATGTGTTCTTGTTCATAGACTAAGAATTATTAATTTAAATTATTTCATCTTTGTGACATAAACTTACATACATATATTATAAAAAGACAACCTAGCATAGGCACTTCATTTCCATGAGCACTATCACCAATATCTTTTTATCATATAGTGGAGGATACATTTACATGTCAGTCAGTCTTACTAACTATGTTAATCTTACAGCTGATAGTGACGTCAGTCAACTAGTACGTCTAATTTGTTTATCCAGTGTCGTCCATACAAAATGTACACATATTTGCTGTAATGCATTTTGCTCGGTGTCGTTAATAATTTCCATGTTAATTAATAAACGTGTGATGGATGCCAACGAACAAGCCCCCTTCATTCTCTCCTCCACCCCTCCCTCCCGCCAACACGCGGCCAGCATAACGTATTAATTAATAAACGGGTACCGCAGCGACGCACGTATATAATTTTTAATGCAAGAAATCGATAAGGTTATAGGTAATTACGTGTGGCGGTGTCACATGAGACTGACAAAGTAACAGCATGAGTTTTGGTTTTTACTTGAGTTTTTAGCATTGATCATTGTGTTTTAGTAGATTTTGCACTTTGACAATATTCGATATGATATAATTGAAGTATACTAAAAATGTAAGGGAGGGGTGTGGAGTTTCAAGAACTCTAGCAATTTAGAAGTTTTATTTAGAAAAGGAACGATAAAGCTGCATATGCCTTATAGTAATAACTATAATAAATTCACTTAAAAATTACGGCCGCCCGTGTAACAATAATCTGTCTAGAAACTCATTCAGGTCAGTAAGCTAAAAGTCCTTCCATCAAGTTATATATATGATTTCCATTAAGTTAAACGTACACGTACAGAACCACGATCTGCAAAAACGCAAATTTCTTACCCAAATTTATCCCGTTTTTATAAAAATGTATTTCTTCGGTTTTTTAGTTACGAAAAAACTTTACTTTTTTATTCTTTATTAGTTGGTATAGATTCATCTGTTTTAGAAAGTTCAAAATGTGTTATTTTGGGGAAATAACACCCAATAGTGTATTAAACATGTTTAATATTAACGTCTTTATAAGAACGTCGTCTATGGCGGCGTAAGAGAATTCAGTTCATCTCCTGAGCACCTTAAAGATGTAAGAGAAAAATAGAACAGGAGATGGGGAGCAACAGTTTTTTTTAGTAAAAATGGCAACTACGGCAAATATCCATCGCCATTGAGACAACCAGATTTTTGATTAATCATAAATCTTTATTTGTAAGGATCACGGTATAAAAAGTCGTTATAATTTATATAGTGCAATCGTGTTTCGCTATCAACAGCATGCAAAAATAATGACGATATCAAATAATTATAGTCAGTAATAAATAATTAATTATTTAATAGATCAAGAAAAGAACATTTTATGTGCTTATTTTACTTTCAAGCGAAGGTAGCAAAATCCTCTAAGTTGCTCACGTAGATTTTTCTACTGTCGTAACGAACAGTTAGGCATTCTTTAGCACTTGTTTGTAAATTAAAAGTTTCAATGGACGTTCCTTCAGAACAACTTGTAGAGTAGGTAGAGTTACAGTGACCAGGTTAGCGCCGTCGCCGCAGCCGCTGATGAAGGAAATGTTTTCTTTTAAGTGCTGTTGAGAAGAACTAAAGCTGTGATGAGAAGATAGCTTTAAAGAGATTTTATTGCGTTTAATTTTAACTTACCTTAAATTTCCCACGTTTAAGGTACCCATGGTCTCTGGTAGACTGAGGTATGAGACAATCTGATGTCGTGCTGTCGTGAAATCATGCTACCTTTGCCTTTAAATATTAATTTTTTCCAATTTAACTAATACGTGAAAACTATTAAGATTTTTATGCCATTACAGCTTTCTAAAAAGATATTCTTTATCTTCTCAGTTTCAAGGCACTCCCCTTGTTGCTTCGGCGAGTATCGGAATCTTCGGCGTTGACATATCGAATGATGTGTAGTTTCGTGGTCACTTGGAAGAGAAGGCAAATTGGCCTCTAAAGAGCTAGACGTGCTCAGCCAAGCGGGACAGTATTTCATGCTGGCACACTATGTGCAACTTGAGAAGGCGCAGATTCAGGCACACGGTTCCCATCGCTGGGGCTGGGACTCCCCAGTGCCAGCAGAGCGGCTCGAAATACCGAGACCTCTCCGTTTAGCTGGAATCACTGGCGCCGCGAAGAGATGTTGAATCTCTTTGCAATCTTTTATCGCATCTACTATAAGGAGTGCTCCAAGTAATTTTTAATATTATTATTTCCAGCCACAAAATTTCACGAAAGTAAATCGCGAAAAAAATTACGATACCATCATTACCGCCTGGTTGCTTGGTGGTCCAACACCGCACGTTTTACTAGGAGTTTTCTTCCTTGTACAACCCCTCTGTGAAATCGTTCACCACCGGCGATTTTTCCGGACCGATACGACTTAGAGACCATCGAGAAGAGAGATTACTCCTTCCTAAAAGGCCGGCAACGCAACTGAAATTCCCCTGGTGTTGCAGTTGTTCATGGGCGGCAGTAGTCACTTATCATCAGGTGAGCCGCATGCTCGTTTGCCCGCAGTGGCGGTTTAAGAATATCCATATCATCCCGCGAGTGTTGTAGGAGGTGACGGAGTGCAACTTATCCAAAAAATGGTCAAATGCATCAACGTGCTTGCCAAGCGTGGTGACTAATTTTATGAGGCAATGTACGGGAGGAGCCTATGCTTAGCAGATGACTTTTGATGGGCTGTAATGAATTGATGTATGAAAAAAAAGAATAGTATCTTAATGAATGCACCGGTTTTTAGTTTGCCCCGTTCCTCGAGGATGAGTTCAGTCAGTGTTCAGTTGCCACGTTTTTAAAAGGATTGTTATAAATATTTTACGCAACAACAAACTAATGAGCACTGTCAACGCGGCGTTATATTGCTTTCCTAACACGGAGGAAGCAACATGTATATATACCCCTATTTATGTAAAAGTAAAGTAAAGTTACAGCCTATATACGTCCCACTGCTGAGCACAGGCCTCCCCTCATTTCTGAGAGGGTT
>DWHP01006883.1:0-11212 GCA_018247895.1 Parnassius honrathi | reverse complement strand
ATGACAACCTATCTGCATTTTGATTCTTAACCGAGGACGAATGCAGATGGAGACATCTACATCTATGAGACACAGCATCCACTTACCATCGAGTGGACTGTGTGCTCGTTTGTTACTCTTATTCCATAAAGCATACTCAATCTGTTTAGTTTATTCATTCATTACAGGCTGTCAAATGTCCACTGCTGAATATAGGTCTCCCCCGTAGCTTGCCTCATTTAGGGGTTGTTTGTTATAGTTGCCACGTTTGGCAGGCAGGTTGGCAAACGCAATTTTTATTTAGTTTCTAGTTCTTATTTGAAAACCCTGCTACTCATCTAATTCGTTTTCCTCCTTCACCTATTGCGACGCCTACGGGATGAACGACATGTGGCGGTAGTTATTGTTGCACCGCCGCTGCATGGTAAACTGCTAAGGTCCAAAGTTTAAAATTGTAAGTACTATATTTCATTACTTGTGTACTATGCTGTTTTAAATAGATTAAATCTAACTTTTATAATTTTTTTCATTTCTGAATAAACGTGGAAAAACGAAAATACGTAACGTAACATACAGTTTGCCAAGAAGAATGCGATTAGAAAATTTGTCTTTTATTTTTCGGCTAGTCGTTTTTTTATGTCTAACGGGATTATCCACGTACACCGCTGTATTTGTTATATTATACACTGCAATTTTATATCACTTAATCATAAAAAAATAAATTAATAAAAATATTTTCAAATAGATACTGCCAAATGCGACCAAAATATAAAAATATATATTCTCATAAAATACGCAAGTATTTCTTAGGGATTTGGAATGTAATAAAAGTCCTTACGCCTCACGCCTTTTGAGCCATCAAATGTTTTACTAAATTGACGTCGAACATGGGATCATGCGTTCTTTTGATATGGTAATCCGTCCCTACCCGTAGGCAATAATCGATTATTAAATAGGCAAAAATCGGCATGATCAGTGAAAAACCCTTCAAATATCCAATGTAAGAGTCTTAAGCGGATTCTTTATGAATGAAAAGGCCGATTGTAGGGCAAATCCAGGCCTGTTGATCGCGGTATAATTTATCAAGAATGTTCCGAATGACTAAATTTGGTAAGTATTTTTTTTAATTTGTGAAATAAAAACTGTAGCATAATAAGAACAACCCTTTTACTATAACGTTATTACGTATAATGTTTTAGTAAAAAGAAAGATAACGTGAAGCTGGTCATGCCGAGTAATTATTTCATACTAGCTTTTGCCCACGACTTCGTCCGCAAAGAAGAAAATGGTTCTTATAGGATTTTTAATTGATTTTTTATGTTATTAATTTCGTTATAACGTATAAATTATTATGATAACGTGTTTGATTACCTATAAAATATAATAATCTTTTTTACTGTGTAGGGATTTAAAGGTAAAATAAACATGAAAATAAAATAAAATTTTATGAAAACGAAGCTCGGTCTTTGATCTGCTGAAAGTTACAAGAGGGTTTTATATTTTACAACGAAATCGAAATACTACATCTACCGCAGTATTTCTATGTAAACAATATTTTTTGTTTTTCCTTCAGATGTTAGAAAGACGATGCGATCGCTAAAGCGATATCACAATTGCTTCTGACTTTAACCAACAGTAAATTTAATAGAAAAGACTTGTCTATTCTACCAGGAGCATCCAAAAAAAAAAAGATACTGGAAAGTATTTTATAACAGATATGACTTTGTTCATTGGTTAGAGAGCCTTCACTACTTGACACCAGTTCTTCTAAGGTACATAGGTAACTTGTTTTCTTCAGGTAGTCCCGTAAACCCGTACTGCTATGGGCTTTGTCCTCCTAATGTTAATACTGCTTCTCTTATTGTGAACAGAAAGCCTTTCTACTTCTCGTTTGTAGTCTTCTGATAAGCTATTCCTGTATTTTACCCAAAGACTTTGCGTGTGCGTCTGTAATCTGACAGATTGCCAGCATTATAGAAAAATATAGAAAAAAGTTCACGCATTTTAAATGGCGACTCGCATGAGGCTGCTTCCTCTAGGGCAGAATCCCAATGTTTGTCATGCTCTAGCAAGATAAGTTTCATGCAAACTAATTGAAAAGTTGATTGGAGGACACCGTTGACGGTCTTCAAGTCATAGAAGGATGATGGAGCTATAACATCGTGCAGTAGTAAGCGAAGATGGTAACACTCTGTGTTATTCGGGTGAACCGTGTATATTCTACCTAGAGCGTGTTCTTTCATTATTCCTGGCCATACATCTAGGGGTTTTCGTCTTTTCCTTCTCTCAAATTTATTTTTTACCATACAGATATGAAGGCACTTCCGTATATTTAGAAGGGTTTTGGCAAAATCATCTGTTTAACATAAATCAAAAAATGATAACAGTGTCTAACGTTTTTGGTGGCCTATTAACTTTGTTGGCGAGGTTGTCGGAAGTTAAATAGACTTACTGGTCATTTTCAAGGTGGACAGCTAAATGTATGACTGCGGGAAATCTTTCACGTACAGGAAAACCCTAAAATCATGCAAACTGTCTGCGAAATATTCAAATAACGCCCACTCTCGCGTAATTTTACCTTCTTCATTTTTGTTTTCTAGCACGAAAGCCACCTGATCACTACCCTTATTAATGTACTTACAAATATACTTTATCGATTTAACGGAATTGCAAAATTGTACATTAATATGTGCTTTAAATGTCCGTGACAGAACCTTATTATAGGGGACCACCCACCTATTGTCTACTTCAATGTCTTTTAATTTAAATGTAAAGCCATCGTCAGCCGGAGATCGTCTTCTGTATTGTGGGTAACCATCGTCACCTATCAGTGTATCTCTCAAAAATTGTCTGGAATATTTTTATGCTACATTTATTATCTTCCACGCGGGGAGATTTAGTATTAAGTTTCCCACATGGTCCGTGTATCATATTGTTTTAATCATGTCGTATAAAATAGGAACTTCATTTGGATTTGGTATCTCAGCACATATAATTTCATTCACCATATGAGGCAAAATGTGGTTAACCATCCACAGCAATATGTGTATGTGAGGCAGACCCCGTTTTTGCCATTCGGTAGAGAAACAACGTATCTCTCCAAATATTTTTCCTTTGGTTAGAGGAGTTGACTGGTAGAGAATGCCACATGGTATTAAGTCCGCCCTATGTACGCTTTAGCTTAAGGTGTTACATGTAAGTTTTTAAATAAATAAATATTTTCTTAACTTTGAGGTTAAACCCTGAGAGGAATAAGCCTGGTTAATATGTCATGTCTGTCATAACATTTTTGCCTAGGCAAATTCATCTCCGTGATTTCATCTCATCGAGCATTGCAAGTAAATATTATAAAGAGATCAGGACGACCGTAGTGGTGCACAAACGTCATGGCGTATTGTGTCCGCTCATGCATAAAGCGTGCCGCCCTCCCCCACCCCAGTGAAAAAAAGGCAACACCACTTTTTGACCCAGTTGATCAGCATCAACGTCCTGTCTCCCTGTCACATCTTGCAAGTGTATATAACTGTCTGCTCCAAGCTGCGCCTGATTTTTCCTAATGTAACTTAACCATTTCGTTTCAATTTTCGCAAATATGTCAACTGAAAACTGGCTTAAGTGCGAACGAAAGTATAGCAGATGAAATGAATGTTCTCCTTTCCTACTAATTATACGTTAAAAATAAAAACTTGCAGCAGCTATCATTTTTAAGCGGTGGTTGGACCTTAGGTTCGCACTGTGGTATAGAAATGGAGTATCCATCCTCGCCGTAGCAAAACAAAAGTGGGTACTTTAATGCATCGTATGAGCGATTATCATGGCACCCAATTACCAATATCCGGAAAAATTGCTATCCAACAATAACTAAAGCAACTTTATTTGACGTGGCTTGATTATACCATTCACTGTGGTCATTTGTAGTTTTTCCAGTATTCATAACAACCCTAAACGTATTTGGCATAGCAGATACGTCCAGGGCTTTGTCCAGGGCTGGCCTTAACTCTCTTATATAACATTATGAGTAGGTAGCATTTTTTATAATGGCCTTACGAAGCCAGTATTGCATTTCAATTGAACTTCTCTATCGCCCTCAGTAACAAATTATATATGTAAGAACTGTGTTTCATTCTGGAGTGGCGAAGGCAAACTTACAACCAAATATTACACCTGACCCTGCACTTTGAATGTAGGCATAAAACCAACCTGTATAATCTTCTTAGCACCAGATCTTCCTAACCGTTTTTATTAAACAGTAAAGAAGATCTGAAATCTTTTGTGTAGGTTCGAGCTGGACCTTTCCTAAATCGCAGCACATTTCTACAGATTCATCCTTGTACTTGAGAGTTTTACACCACTTGCATTATATATTCATTGGTCCCAAAACAACAGTATTGTCACTATTGTACGCTATGTGACCATCATAACTCAGCCCGGAAAAGGCTTTAGAATTCCGAGGTTGTTGACGTATTTCAACTTACCGTCCTTAATGATTTCATTCATATCGTAACTGTGTGAACTCAGGGTGTTTGCGCCGATATTTAATTGCAGCCTGCTTATGTGTTTCAGGGTGTTCCTGTTGATAATCAACGACGGTTTGCCTGTGAATTTTAATTTTGTTTTTTCTGATAATTAGCTGCATGTTTATGATGATTAGAAGGTTTATTTTGATTAAATTTTTTCTTGCTTCCTTAAGTTGTAATTTTTGGATCAGATTGGTAGCCTTAGCCCTGCGTTTCTTCGCTTTATCTTTTGTGATTTATTTGTCAAACTAATAAAATTTTGGACTGACTCTTAAAATACTCTATACTTGGTAGTGAATGTTGGAGATTCTATGCAATTATTTGTGGACAAAGAAGAAATTAAATCTAAATCGCATTCAGATTCAATAATTGTATAAGTAAGCGAAAGAGAGTACTGCACAACATTAGAAATTGGTTAACGCTGAGTAAACTCCGAAGATACAAATATTTCAATGCGTCATTTTTTGGCTATTGGACGCTCGTCAGTGCTATTACCACCATCGGCATCTGCGTTTGATTTTTTGTGTATAACTATACTATTATAAATACCTATAACTACCTGTAACTGTAACCACACCTATAACTACCACAACTATAATAGTATACGCAACAAATCAAACGCAGATATTTTTCCAATCAAAACTAAAAGGGAAAATCAAGGTATAAGGTATGTAAGTTTTTCATTCAAATAATCCTAGAAAAAGTAAAAGATTTAAATATTCTTTTATATTTGACATTCCGATTTTAAAATTATTGCATTGCACCAAGCTTTTATGTGAGTTCAACGTTTTTAGTTTTCAAACATGTGTCAAACTAAAACGTAATTTAAATCAAAAGCACTAAAGAGTATTAACATCAACTTCGATGCAAATCACTCCCAAAATAACTTTCTATGCCTTTTTAAAACTAAACGTTTTCCATCAAATACTAAACATGTCTTCCAGCAATTCCGTTTAAGAATGTTTATGCAAGATTTGAAGTAGATTGCACCAAGGAATCACGTTGTCCCATACAAACTTGGCCACCGTTTTTTACCCCCTTAGGGGTAGAATTTCATCAAACGGTATTGATGATTCTGAGTATTTGGTCGCTGAAGGTCATACAGATTTACGCACCAACCTTGGCACATCCCGATGAGGAGGTGGAGGAAATGAATGAGGTTATATCTAGACTCTAGACCCATTTATAATATATCCAAAACCCATTATACGGTGTTAATTGGAGACTTCAACACAAAACTAGGCATAAGCGAGAGCGGTGAGCTGAAAGTAGGAATATTCAGGATCAGTTAGCCGAATTCGTGGGAAAAGAGAGACTCTTTATGATGAACTCTTTCTTCCAGAAGCGGAAAGTTCCCGGGCGAGGGTTGGACTACAGTGGAGCTTCTGAAAGCGGGTAGAAAACCAGTACTTGAAGTCGTTCGGAAGCTCTTTTATTCCTTCCTACATAGTGGCACTACTCCGGAGGCGTGGAGCAACAGTGCGGTGGTCTAGTTTTCAAAAAAGGCGACAAAACACTCTTGAAAAACTACAAACCAATTTCCCTTCTGAGCCGAGTCTACGAGCTGTTTTCGAGTGTCGATATGAATTATCTCGCATGTAGACACAAAGACATCCTGCCTCCCGAACAAGCTGGTTTCCGAGGAATACAATCTATACTACTATACTATGTCTTATGTATATGAACTATGGGAAACCCTTCGACTTTGTTGAAATTTGGATGGTGCTGCTGTCCCATCAGCGGTGTCAAGTTGAATGTCAGTATATCAGAGCACGAAACCTATCCAACTGCAGAGGGGTGTAAGCCAGGGTGACCTAATATCCCAGAAACTCTTCATCGCTGCATTGGAAGACGTTTTCAAGCTACTGGACTGGAAATTATACGGCGTTAATAACAATGGTGAGTACATCACTCATCATTGTTGTTAATCCTGTAATCACCTTCGATTTGCCGACGACATAGTCCTTATGACAGCATCGCTGGAGGACTTAAACACTACGCACAAGGATCTCAATAGTACCATCCGACGGATAGGTTTTAAGACGATCATGGACAAAACAAAGATCACGTGTAACGTTTATGCATCACCTATGCCAGTAGTTGTTGGAAGTACTGAGCTCAAAGTTGTTGACGAGTATTTTTACCTGGGACACCATCCACCATCGGACGACAGGCAGGCAGTCGGCGGGGTTTCACACCTTTATTGTCGATATTCCACGTATTAGAACCAAACGGTTTACTTCGACTTTTTAATGCATACAGCAATGGAGTAGAATAATTTGCCGGCGTAATCTTTCCATCCGAATACTATCTGGGCGTCTTCAAGGCAGGAGTGAATAGGTTTTTGTTACGCTAAGACAGTGCGATTTACCATCTAAGGCCGCATCACCACCGACCGCCAGGCGGGATTATCAAGCACTGGCTTATAAAAAGTAAACTAGCTAAAGCCAACATAAACCTAAAGTTCAGTCGACGGATTCATCTCGGCTCGGCAACATTCGGGAAATTACGACACATCTTCCCGTCAGGTATACCTCAAACCTTGAAAACGAGATTGTACAACCAGTGTGTGTTGTCAGTGATGGCTTATGGATCTGAGACGTAGTTCTTCACTGCTGGCCACATGAGGCAGCTCAAAGTCACTCAGCGAGCAGTGGAGTGTTATATGGTTTATCTGTGTGATAAACTTAGAAATGAAGATAATTTCCGCAGTAGAACCAGAGTAATCGACATGAGCGATGGGCATTGGATTAGTGAGCTGAAGTGACAGTGGGTCGACCATATAGCTCGAAGAACCGACAACTGATGGGGAAAAAAGATTCTCGAGTGGCAGCCTCGTAACCCCTAGATTTAGTTACGACTTGGTAAGACATGCAGGAACTCGATGGATGCAAGTGGCTCAGCACCGTGCTTTGTGGCATACCTTGGGGGATGCCAACGTTTAGCAGTGGACTTGTTAGACCTAGTTGGGTCCATCATGGGCTCTTATTGTGATAAGCATACGTCATTTTGAATTGCTAATCTATAGTTAATAATTTATTATATGATTAAGTGAGCAATGACCAAAAGTAAAATACAATAAGTGCTTATAATGTTAAAAAAAACTTAATGTTATAAATATTGATGTTTTATTGAAATTATAATGATTTCCTTCATCCCCTCAATCCCCGTAGAAATTCCATGCAGTCGCACGCAAATCCCGAGCGGTCGCATGCGACCGTACCCACCCGCAGCATTTAAAACCATTAAAACTTATATTTAGAGACTACTTTTCTGTAAAGAAGTTTGGCATCATAAAATCTATACGAAATTCTCTATATAAAAGTCAGGTTTTACATTATTACAAAAAGACTATTGTATTTTGATAACAATATAAAAACATACCAAGCGAATGTCAGCAGCGTGAAAATCACACTTATTTCAATATATATTACTCGAAATTATTTACGTAAAAAGATAAATTATATTCACACAAAAACTTTCATTACTATTTTATAATAAAACACTATACTAAAACACTAATAAAACACCGGAAAATTCCAAAAATCAACACAATAACATTCACGCAAAAATGGCATACGTAATGAACGTAGTTTATAAATAAATATCTAAAGGATAACTATTTTTTATTGCACTAGATGATAGAAAATTTTATATTGATTCTATTATGCCAAACTTCTTCATAGATAATTAGTCTGTGGGTGTGGTCGGATCCGACCACTTGGAATTTGACGGAATATCGCCGTGGCCAGATCCGACCGCCTGCATATTGCGAGGTTATTTATACGAATACTTCGCATTGAATGAAACTAAATTTGCGAATTTATTTACGTTTAATTTATTTATTAATGAAATTATAGTCGGCAATAAATTAATTGAATTGTAAAAATGGCTTCATAGCGCAGTGTGTTTGGATCCGTCGCTTTTTGTTCACGTAAAATTCATATCTGTAAAAACATTTGTGACATAAAGAAAATTTCTATATCGGGAGAAACACGTTTTATGAAGAAAAAATGTGCATGTCAGCTGTAACACGTGACTGGAGTTTACTCCCAAAAAACGTTTGTTTTAAAGTATAAGTATAAAAGTATATGAACACATATATTTACTTATATTGATTTGATAAAATATATTACAAAAATTAAGTTACGTAATTTTTTTTAAAGAATAAGGGTGACAAACGACTACACTGTCCACCTGATGGTATGAACGCTATGGCCAATAGACATCTTCATTTATCCTTGATTAAGTATCAAAACGCAGATGCGTTGAGGACTAAGATGGAATCCCTCGTTTCCAGTAAAAAAGGGTTTCTGGATCTCTACACCCACCATACGAAACATTCTGTGAGTATGTGATTGATCAAATATTCTGTGAGAGGGTGGTCCTTACCCGGTCGGGCCGATCTATTCATGCAACAACCGTAGTAGCTGCAGTGTGGCTCTACAACATATGAAAACATATAAATATATTACTTATATTACATTATGCATTTTGCGCTTGAGATGCACGAGTGTGTTGCTCAGAGGAAACCATAACGGCTTTACCTATTTTACTTGATTACGCTTGATTTTACTACCCGTCTACTTTTCATACCGAAAAATTCTCAAAGAATAAGCTCCGAAAATCCAAACGTAGCAATAATATTTAAAGCTTTGTTTGAGAAAAATTATCAATTTAAATTGTTTTAGGATCTGACTCGAAATAAATTTCACCGCATAAAAAGTTTTTGAATGACGAGAATAGTGACATTTAATTTTGAAGATTATTTCTTTCTACTTCGTTTGTTTCTTATGAATTCAAGTTATGCCATTACTGAAATAGAGAAAGTTTTCAGTCTGTAAAGATGTTTTTGCTTAGAAAATTCAGTAAAATGTATTTTTACTCATATATCATTCCTGATTTTTTGATGTGGAAATAATTTATTAAAGTTTTATTTTGAAGTTGATTGTGTTATTTCATAAATTCATAAAATGTAAGCAAATAATTTTAGTTATAGATAAAAATTAATCACTAATGTTCGAAATGGGTACATCGAAATTCAAATGAGGGGTCATTGACCACTCGAGACGACGACGTTGCAGATTTTATCTCAAGCCCGTCGCGCCGAATATTACGACTTTTTGCAAAATCTCCAAAAGATGTCTGAAGAGCGCCGCTCCGAGGCGTACGCTGAACAAAAATGCATTACGCTCGGCACTGCAATTACGATATTTCTGTATTTCTGTACTCGGTGTAATTACTTACAATAAAGACAAAATCAGTGTTTAAAAGAGGCACGGTAATTGCGGAGTAGACTTTTACACTAGTTATTGAAGTTTTTGCTATAAGTTTTATTTTTATTTTTGTTTTATTTAAACCTTAACTAACAAAATTTTGTAGGACATTGGTATCTAATGTCAAGATCACATTCTGGCTTGAAAGTTTTTTATCGTCTTCAGAGTCTACCTGATGGGCACACTCGCTTCACTTTCAAACAGTTATGATTGTGATGTCGATTTCTTTTTATCGACGTGCTGCTTCAGAAATTCATTTTCCTCTTTGGACGGAGTTGAAAATCTACATTAAGTTCTAGATGAATTGTTCCATTATTCTGTTCGTATATCATTAAACAAAAATAAACTTATTTTAATATATTGTGTCATTCGATAAACACAGGAGTTAACCACAACGGAAGTAACTTCTTGCAGCATAATCATTTTACTGTAAAAAACAATAAAAAGTTTGCGAGAAAATAAACAATATTCGAGCATCTTGTTTTTTTTTGTGTTACCATACCAGTACTGACTGTTACGGCCCTGAGTTGCCCAGACGAAGGTCGACTGAGGTAGGGCCCATCTGTACTCCAGCTCGACGGGCAACTCAGGGGAGAGCCCAATGGCTTATGGAAATTTATTATATAAGGATGCACAAGCACAAAAGTTACCTAGTTCAGGAGTAGGGTCGGCCACCAGTAGACGTCAGCGTGATGTGAAGGTAGTGTGGGTGTGTATGTGAAAGAAGGTGTGTTGTGCGTTAGCTGACTTCACTATGGTAGGCGGACAAACCCGCCGTCGCTGCACCACTTCAAAGGACGCCCTCTCTTCCGAGCGCCGAACTCCAGTCTAAAGTCACTTAGCACAAAACTATAGTTTAAGTTTATATATAGTCAAAATTTAGAGTTCAATCGAACAGGCAAAATTACTTCGTACCACATCAAAATGCTACGTAAGCTATACCTCAATGTCAAAAACAGCACAAAAGTTCCTTTAATCACTACAAATAACGCGCTCGAATCTTCTAAACTATAATACTATGGCGATTCCGTGCGATATCAAATCGCCGCGTAGACAACTATTCGACACAATTAACAACAAATGAAGTTAAATTAGTCACACAATCTCAAACAAAGGCCTAGTCACTTATATTAATAGGCTAACACTATATCGGCCGATAGATTTAACGAATTTTAACTTCGCGACGCGACGAAACACAGCTGCCGATTTAGCCGACTACAACAACAGGAGTCTCGCTAACGCGCCCAACAGGGACTCAAAGCCGACTCTCTCTAAGTGATTTCTTGCGGGCGACCCTCTCCCCGCGCCCCCACTATCAAACCGGTTCCCCGCTCAAATCGGGCGCAAACACGTTCTTTCTTACTTTTTCCTTTCAACTACTTCTTTTACTCTCTTATTTAGATGTCTAAAGACTGCCTTTTTTCTTTCAATATCATAATT
>DWHP01006882.1:0-11212 GCA_018247895.1 Parnassius honrathi | reverse complement strand
CCCCGAGGCATGAGATAGTCGCCTCCACGCTGTTTCTAAATTAAAGTTTGTAAATTGTTTGTACAAACCTTTCATATTGTTTAATTTAATTTTAAAAATAGAAGTTCCGCAAGGTTTCCTGCTGGTTACAGAGACTTAATTTTTCCGAACCAGTGGTAAAAGTAATTTTTTACATTCAATAAGAATTATATATGTATAAGAATTATATATGTAAGTAATCTGTATGGAATACAAAAATATTCTATTCTTAAATGATTATATGTTGACGCTAAAGTAAAAAATAAAAACAAAAGCGAGTCTGTATTCGTCTCACTGCTGAACACAGTCTCCCTCTCTTTTCTGAGCAGGTTTTTGAACGGGGAATACGAAGAAATAAGAGTCGCGCTTTTCCAATGCATATTTGGAAATTTAACGTTCTTCATATTTTTATTATTTCTTAGACAGGATTCCTTACGATGTTTCTTTCCGAACTCGTGGTAAACCAGCATTTAAAATTCCACTTACAATTTTAGTACGGTGAGGTTCTCGCTTCGGTTCCTCGTATAAGACGAGCGTGAGCTACCACAACTGGATAGATACTAATGAGGAGCTTTAACTATTTATATGTAAAATTTTGGTTTGCGTGATTGCGTGATTTGTCCCCTCTTAAACAACTTGACATTTTGATGAAATTTTATGGGGTACTTATGGGAACACTTGGCGGTGCTTAATTATAGTTGGACCCGGGATGTAGTTATTCTCGGTTATACCCCTGAGGTTTAAGATGGAATGCTTCGTTTCCAGTAAAAAGATTTCGTTTCTCTGCACTTACCATATGGAACACAGCAGCATCAAGCTGCTATTTCACGCTGGTATTCTGTGAGAACGTGGTCCTTCCCCGGTCGAGCCGTCCCATTAATGCTACAATTATATAACTGCAGCATGGTTCTACTACGTATAATCGTACGGTCTATTTATCTCGGATAGTCATATTTTTTTATACTTATTAACAGTCAAAAAGTTGCCTGAAGAACGACTTCGAAAACATAAACTCCAGTACTGAA
Organism: Parnassius honrathi; assembly: GCA_018247895.1. Lineage (NCBI taxonomy): Eukaryota > Metazoa > Arthropoda > Insecta > Lepidoptera > Papilionidae > Parnassius > Parnassius honrathi. The sequence continues at coordinate 10,169 of DWHP01006882.1, read as the reverse complement.
TATAGGCCCCCCACATAGATTGCGTCGTAGGGAGTATGTATTTTGCCACGCTGAGCAGGTGCTTTATTTGTAATTAGGAAGATGCTGCTGCACGTCTTTCCGGTTCGTTTTCCTCTGTCGCCTCTTCTGACACCCATAAAACGATACAGGGTAGTGGATATTCTTAAACCGCCACAACACGGCAATAAGCATATCTCTTCACAACGAAAAACGTATTAAACACTTTAATGCCCTGTGTTTTGTGAAAACTTAATATCTAATTATAATAGTCATTTTTCCTCAACGATGAAAAATGAATCACGCTATGTGCGCCATGCCACACTTTTCACGTTCAGGGAAATTGGTTGGACAGACGTACGTAAATAGAGAGTGATTGTGATAAACAACTCTCTTATGATTCACTAAATGAACACCCGGCTACGTTAAAATCACGTTCAATCAAATCACGTTTTGCGGACACATTGAAATCTACGGGGTCGTAGCCATGTTACCGGAGCATACCTCTAGCTTTTTTGCAAGAGTTCAGCAAGGACAATTCTCCATGCACTAAAACAAACGTGATGTCTTGAAATTTTGTTTTCTAATTTACATTACTTCGTTATAAGTCATTTACATGTGGTAGAGCCGTGTTGCGGCTATATTACGGTAGCACGAATGGGTCGGCTCGGCCGGGGTAGGACCATGCTTCCACAGAGTACCAGCGTAAAATAACAGCTTAATGCTGCTGTGTTTCGTATGGTGAGTGTAGAGAACCGGAGACCCATTTTACTGGAAACGAGGCATGCCATCTTAGTCCTCACGGGTGAAACCCCATCTGCATTCAGATTCGTAATCGTGGATAGATGTGGATGTCTATGGACCACAGCAACCACTTACCATCAGGCGGACTGTGTGCTAGTTTGTCACCCTATCCTTTAAAAGAACCGAATGCCCCAGGAGAAACGTTTGCTTGTATGTTTGTCTGTTAACACAATAAGTAAACATTTAAGCGACAGTAGTCTAAAGGTAGGGTGCGGATCGCGAACTGAAAGGTCGTGGGTTAGTATCCGCCAGCTGACTATTTACGTGAACCACTCTTGACATAAGCATATTAGTAATATTAGTAGCTAACGTTAATTTAAAAAAATATCCACAGCCTACGTATTGAATAAAACTATTTTTACGGTTTTTATCGTGTTTAATTTCACTTATATTTAATTCCCGTTTCGGGTACTTAGCAGCACCCGTGGTCACGGGAGGATTTCGCCATAAATTTTCTCTTCAACACTTCACCAGGACTTTTCTTATAAAAAGTCAATGTACTGCGTGCGTCACGTATATTTGCCATACGTCAATTTTTATTTGGCGGGAAGAACAACCGTCGCGAAACACGATGTCATCGAACAAAGCGAAGATATCAAACGCGAGATGAAAGGAAGCATGACGCGTCCAAGAGATTCTTTGTGTCAACCACTTGCAAATAAAAAACGTCTTTTTATTCATATTTGATAAAATTCAAAGACATCGTCCGCTCTAACAAATTATGATAGAAACGAATCTAGTGCGCCTATTTACAGACTTTTCTAGGAAATAATAAATCTTCCCGGCTACGCGGCATTATAAGACTCTGTTTGCAAACTTGAGATTTATTTTTATGAACAGTGTAAGATGTATGGTGTTTATCTGAAATATTTTAAAAGTAATTTACGTTACATAACCTTATATACATAAAATAGATGATGGGAGACTGTGGGGTTTGTCTGTGCAAAACAGGATCCGGTTATTAAGACCATAAATTATCAGAGATACATCCTAAAGGATGGCGCCGTCAACATGTCAGCGTGTCGCCACCCGATGAATCACTAAGGCATGTCATCTGCGGTTGTTCGGCTCTTTCTAGTTCTGAATACTTAAACAGACACAATCTAGTAACCAGGATTCTACAGCAGGAGTTCGCTCTGAAATACGGTCTTGTGGATCGGAAACTGCCTTATTATAAGTATTTGGCGGAAGCCATGCTCGTAAACGACCGCGCCAGGCTATACTCGGACCGGGCCATCATCGCATACAGGACTATTCTTGCGAATAAGCCTGGTATTGTGCTGATGGACCAGGCACAATCAAGGATATTTTTGTTCGATATTACCATTCCTCATGGCGAACCTCGTGAAAGCCCAAACAGATAAGCAAACAAAATATCTGCACCTGGCTCACGAGGTGACCGACATGTGGGGTGGTCTGCTAATCGAAATTATTCCTGTGTTTCTTTCTGAGAACGGGCTGATCTCGGTAAATCTCCCGGATGCCCATCCCTGCTTACATTCGTTTCATCACATCATGTGACGAAGACTTTTTAGACTTTTTACTAGGATCCAGGCGTCCCATCTTAGTCCTCAGGGGTGACAACGTATTAGATTCTTACTTGAAAATAGATACACAGCATCCACTAACAATTAGGTAGACTGCGTGGTCATTTAAAAAAATCAATCCAAAATAACAGTTTTAGCACCACTAAGGATCTTACTCCACCTATTGGTGGTTTCCTGCACTGGTACATCGGATCCTGGAATTGAAATCTGATAACATGCTTTCTAATATCCTCTGTGATAAGCACATTATATAAATATACATTGTTTACATTATGGCACATAACCCACTGATATTTTCATGATGGTACATATAAAGTTGAGTTGAAATGGTTTGTCAAAATACACTTCAACTCACCTTTGCCAAATCTCAACAAATGATTTAAGGCAGAAAATGTGGCTATATTTCGATAAAAATGTCATAAAGAATATTAACGTTCTTTGTAATATCTCCCCGTAAAATTACGGTCACCTATTTACTTAAAGAAAGGAAAGCTTCATAATATTAAACGAGCATCATAAATTCATAAAGAAATAAAAAACTTGTCGATTTTTTTTCGTTCGCCGCGTGTGACTTTGTCACGCAAAAATATTTGCCCCAAAATGTCGTGAGGCATGCGTCTGTTTTTTTGGGTTGGACTGTTGAAAAAATGCATATCTGCGTTCCTTAACACTTAATTAGATCTCATTTATAGCACTTAAGAAACTGCGTCAATTTCTCGAAAGAGTGAAGATTTAACGCATCACTGAAATATTTTTTTACCAGATTTTTAAACTTCCGCGAGTGTATAACAAAGGTAATATTTACGATTTTCAAAATTCACATGTGCATTTAATAATAAACAACTAATATATTAATATACTCATAAGTTCAGAGGCAAATTAATATATTAATATACTCATAAGGTCAGAACAAAAGAATGAAATAAAATTTATAGAAGGTACAATAAGCGGTCTTATCGCTTTCAATTTTTACAAAAATAACTGTTGTCTACAAAACTGGACACAAGAAAAAGAAGAGGAAGTGTGATAGGAAATATTAGAGTTCGTAGTAATATAATTCAGACGCTGCGTCTAATACAACATTGCAACTATCTTGTAATATCAGTGGCGATATGTAAAGGTGCCGCTGGGCGGCAAGGTTCACCCCAAAGCCTATATTATTCACATCATATAGCGCATAGTGCATAATTAGGCATGAAATGTATTTCATTGTATTAGACGCATCGGCTGAAACCACAGATTACCCCCCAATCTGTGACTGAAACGCTGAATATCATTCAGGTCGCCTGTTGAACGGCGCTCTTTCACCCTATCGTACAACATTTACTGCCAACAACAACACAACTGTAACAAACTCTACACCTGAATGTAGCTAGTTGAATTGCGCCGTTTAGGTTAACTGAAAAGCTGATTAAGATAGTTAACTGCGACATATACATTATAATACAATTGTGAAAATGAGAAATCCGCTTGATAAATGAAATGGTGTTTACCTAGTTTGAACACTAATAGATATCTGGGGTCTACTTTTTTATAATACTGAAATAAGAAACGACCTACAAACCTACAGTCAGCGGCTCCTGTGTCCATGGACATATGCAGCCAATTTCATTCAAAAACGGCTTCTGTTGCGTTATCACCGCTGATTACTAAGAAGGCTCACAGCCAGTAACTGTAACGGGCCTGTGTACATTGCAGACCGAAACAGCTGCACTAGACTTCTAGGCAGAAAATAATTTTGTAGGCAGGGTTTTTTTTATAGAACCAGGGTGATCTACGAGCACACAGTCCTCCACCTGATGGTGGGCTGTGGCCCATAGGCATCTACATTTATCCTCGATTAAGAATCAAAATGCAGGTGCGTTATCACATCTGAGGACTACGATGGAATGCCTTGTTTCCAGTCAGAAAGGGTCTCCGGATTTCTGCATTCACCATACGAAACATAGCAGTATTAAGCTGCTATTGTACGCTGGTATTCCGTGAGAGCGTGGTCGTTCCTCGGGTCGAGTCGACCCATGCGTGCTACAACCCTAATATAGCTGCAGCGTGGCTTCACCACGTATCTTACTACCAAGTGGACTGCAAGTTAGTTTATGAATTCAATTTTGTACAATACATTAAACATTAGTATAACAGTACATCACAATTTCTGCATAATATCTCTTTTCAGAATTGAAAATACTTGAAAATGTTTCATTATTTAATAATTAATTATTACTAAAACAAATTAGATCACAAATCGTTAATTAGAAACCAAAACGTATAAGTCTATCGAAATTGAACATCTTGTAACTATTTATCGAGCCTTGTCAACTGTCTGCCTAATTTAAACCGCTAATTCAATTCGATAACAACACGGATTTCCAGTGGCGTGATCGATTTTAGTTTTAGGCTCTTCGCCAAGCCCTGCATGTTTATATTGAAAACGAATAACGGCATTAACAACTATCTTTCGCATTTGTCACCTCTCCTTGTAACGTCCTATGAAGGTTACATGCGGTGCAATCGTCGAGGCCCCGCTTCGTCCGTCTGTCCGCGCTTACATGTTCGTAATTAATTTGGATGCGTCCCAGTTCGCGGCGTTTCCCGATGACTGCACCTTATTTGTCATGATTAATGCCCTTCCAAGATTGAGGTCTCCGAGTTTTAAATAGATTAATAAAGCATTAAGAGTTGATTAAACTGTTTGATGCAAAACTTAAATGTTTTTAATTATAATACTGCTCTCATGACAATGAGAATAGTTTCTACGAAATACCGAAGTGGAACATTTTTATACAAGTTGTATAAAAATACCGATAACTAAAGTATTAATTCGTTGTAGTCAAATAAACATCTTATTTGAATTTTTCTTCATCATCTCTTCAGTCCATTTTTTATAGAAGAGGGGGCCAGCGGGCATGCGGCTTACGTAATGGTGACCGTCGACCGCCGCCTATGAACAACCACAACACCCAGGGAATTGCAGTTGCGTTGCCGGCCTTTCAAAAAGGAGTAAACTCGTTTCATGAAGGTCCCTAAGTTGTATCGGTCGAGAAAAATCGCCGATATTAAACGAATCCAGAAACTAGTCGTGTGAGGAAACAAACTTCTGGATGATAACGTAGAATTTGTCGCGATTTGCGTTGGAGAAATTTGGTGGCTGAAATTAATCCGAAAAATTTCTCAGAGCAATGATATTTTGTTTGTTGTTGTAATTGATACAGAGATTCCCCGTGATAAATGTAATTGAAAAGGTCGGAGAAAACTCGGTCCTCGAAGATTCGAGGCTCTCTGCGCTGGATACGGTCATGGGGAAAGGGCTGGCACTGGGGAGCCTCGGCCAAAAGATGAAAACAGTATCTCATGTGAGGCCAAACCTGCGCCCTTTAAAGTTGCGAACGGTGTGCCGGCATGAAATACTCTGCTTAACTAGCCTTTTATAGGCAAATTTACTAGTGTTTTCTATTCCAAGTGACCACAAAACTGCATTTGATTCGATATGTTGACGCCGAGGCTTCCGGTACTGGCTGAGGAAAATATTGGTGTGTTTAACAATGAGGTGCTTCTAAAATAAGGTATTCTGGTTTAAATGTTTGTCCTTGTGCAATTTATAACTGCAAACTGCCTCCAAGGTACAGGAAAAAATCTCAGCGCAAGCAACTGACTTGTAATTGGTTTATTTCAATGAATACTATTCAAAGTTCTATTTAAAGTTAGTACTTAAATTATCAAAAATAAGTTTCAAAAACAGATTTTTAAGTACTACAATCTGTATTATCGTATATATTCGATATTAAAAAGTTACAGCCTATCTAAGTCCCTCTCTACGTCGTCGTCTTGTACGTACGTATCTCATTTCTGAGAGGGTTTAGGGCAGGGAAGTGTCCGCCGCGCTGTCCCAATGCGTGCTGGCGAACTTCACATTTCTTCAAAATATTTTTACGATTGACGATGTTTCCCTTTACCACAGAACATGTGGTAAATATTCGATAATGCTCAAAAATAAATCCTTTATACATGGCAGTGATGTTAATTGCATCATAGAAAATTATTTGTTCTAATAGCTGTCTGTTGCTGCTAATTTACAGCGTTTAAAATTGCTACATGAAATATGTAGTGACGGTTAAAAGTCATAAACTATCCCATATCGTCACGTGGGGGTCACAATAGACGACAGAAGGATACAAACCAGGAACGACAGAGGAAATAACAAGGGAATAAAACAGGATTTAAAACGTGGTGGAGCCGTGCTGCAGCTATATTTTGGTTTCTACATGAATAGATCGGTTCGACCGGTGGAGGGCTATGCTCTCAAAAAATACCAGCGTTAAATAGCAACTCAATGCTGTTGTGTTTTGTATGGCGAGTGTAGATAACCGGAGATCCCTTTTGCTGGAAACGAGATTCTTAATCGTGGAAAGACATACATGTTTATGAGTAACTGCATCCACTTAACATCAGGTGGACTGTGGGCTCGTTAGCGACCCCTATTCTATTTTTTAAACTATCTCACAGGATACCAGCATGAAACAGCAGCTGTGTTTCGTATGGCGAGTGTAGAGAACCGGAGACCCTTTTTTAGTGATCAGTGGGGAGGTAAGAGCGCATCTGCATATTGATTCTTAATCGAGGATAAATGTAAATACCTATGGGTCAAAGTGTCCACTGACCATCAGGTGAACCGTGTGCTCGTTTGTCACTGTATAAAGAATATGGGCCGCAGCGCCTTTTGAACGCAAACAGGAAAAAAGACTGCAGTTGCTTACTCGCCTGCGAAGCGAGACAACTATAACAAATTTTCCCTTATTAAGCAATTAATGAACGAACTATATATTTTTATTTTAACCTAACGAAATTCAGAATTCTTATACGTGGTAGAGTCATGCTGCAATTATATTAGTAGTATAGTTGTAACAAGAATGGGTCGGCTATCCCGGGGAGGGGCCACGCTCTCATAGAATACCAGCGTAAAATAGTAGCTTAATGCTGCTCTGTTTCGTATGGTGAGTCATCCCTGAGGACCAAGATGGAATGCCTCGATTCCAGTAAAACGGGTCTCTGGTTCTCTTTTTTTTTAAAAAAAAAAAGAATATTGACAATGCCGTAAACATTACTAATGTTCCCCTTAACCACTCGTGGTAAGCTGAAATTGTGAGTGGTTCACGTCAGTAGTCGAATGGCGGGTTCGGATTCGAGTTCGCGGTCCGCGCCCTGCCATTAGGCTACTGTCGCTTTTTTGTCTCTACACTAACCATGCGAAACACAGCAACATCAAGCTACTAATTTACGCTGTTATTCTGTGAGAGCGTGGTCCTTCACCGGTCAAGCCGACCCTTTCATGCTACAACCATAATATAGCTGCAGCGTGGCTCTACCACGTATAAATGTTGTGACCAGCATTAAGAAAGGAATGCTTCGGTGGTTTTGGCACGTAGAAATAACGAATGCGCAAAGAATTTCAAAGCAAATTTATGCTGTAAAGTGAGTGGCAGAGTCGAGAAGCGATGCCATAGACGGAAGTTTTTTGACAAAGAAGATGTATGTATTGGAGATGGGCTATATTAAGAGTACCCAAAACCGACGAGCATATATTATGAATGTGAAAGTATCAAAAATGGGTTGTCAGGATAACGCCAAATGGTAGTCCGTAGCCATAGTTTATGTATTTATTTAATTAAACTCGAATCATAGACAAGAATAACAACATATACGCGCGCTAAAACGTTTTCAGTTAAAACAAAACATAATCTAGGCTAAATTTCTGGTGTATTTTGTAGGGAACACTCTTGTAAACGTATTCAAAATAACAACGGCGTTGCATTTAGCTAACTTTCCGGGAAAATCGCGTATTATTACAAACTGGTGCGGCGGCGAGTCCGGCCCTGAACTAGTTTCCTAATTATAATGCTGTTCTGAAAATATCACTATTTTGTAACCTATTGACCTTTCTACATAAATATTGTAGAAATATTATACATAGTTACGTACTTTGTTTGAAAACAGCAATGTTTACTATCTCACGTTTTACAAAGATAGGAAGAGATTAAAGATTTCTACGATAAAATTTTTACTTATCCTTCATTTACTTTCATTTATTCTCGACATACCCTTGATTGGATTCACTAACAAAATCCTTTCTTATAGAATATGGGTGACGAACGAGCGCATAGTCTACACGATGATAAGTGGATACTATGGCCCATAGAAATCTACACCCTTGATTAAGAATCAAAACGCAGATCTCCGGTTTTCTACACTCACTGCTGCCATTTCATAGAGATTGTCTGTGAGAGCGGGGTCTTTCCCCGGTCGAAATCATCCGTGATACAACCACAATATAGTTAGAATGCGGCTCTACCATGTATAAATCTCTATATAAAAAAATCAACTAAAATGTCTCGACCGACTTTAATGAATTTTTGTCTGTGTATTTGAATGAGCCCCTGGCTAATTTAGATTTACAAATAGACCCGGTAGGTGACGCTGTTGTCGGCAGGCAGAAATCAGCCAAATGTAACCGGAAAGGATTGCTAGTATAGAATAAAATGAATGCACACTAGCAAAGGATCAAGTGCAACAATGAATATTATCTTCCCTTGTTTGTTATAAATAAGCTGATTTAAAACAATTATCCGATTCTCGGAAAATCACGAGTCGTCGTCTTCTCGACGAGAGGTTAGGCGTTGTCACCCTAATTGCATTTTAATTAATGCCTTTGTAATACGTAGCGTAAAATTAATAAAAAAAAAAGCATTAACCGTTGGAATGATTAATATTCCTTAAAATGAACGAAGACTGCCGACTATTAAAAAAGAGAGATTTTGTTCTCACGAAGTAATATGTTGTAAATGAAATTGTAATTTACAACATTCACGTTTAAGAGATATTTGCATTTATATAAAATTACCATATATTTTATCCAGTGAACATAAATACTATAATTATACCACTAAATCATCTTCATTATCACCCACCACCCGTTCACCACTAAACATAGGCCTCTCCCAAAGAACTCTATAAAGCAATAGAACATATCTAGTGATATCCATTATTGAATACATCTTCACCTAATTATCGTATGTTAGAAATAGTGTTCATTTGTTCAACTATTTTTTATATGGCAACGAAATTGTAACACAAGTTGGTTTTCTTTTATAGGAGAGGGGGCAAACGAGCATACGGCTCACCTGATGGTAAGTGATTACCACCGCCCATGAACAACTGCAACACCAGGGAAATTGCAGATGCATTGCCGGCCTTTTAAAAATGAGTAGGCTCTTTTATTGAAGGTCCCTAACTTGTATCAGTCCGAAAAAATCTCTGGTGGTAGTTGATTCCACAAGAAAGTTGAGCGAGGAAGAAACTTTCTTTTAAATCGCACAGTGGTGGACCTCCAGTCATCCAGATGGAATGGATGGTATCGCAAGTTTTGTCGCGATGAGCGATGGTGAAATTTTGTGACTGGAATTAGTTCGAACAATTCCTCAGAGCACTCCCCGCGGTAGATGCGATACAATACGCAAAGGTATGCAACATCTCTTCGCAGTGCCAGTGAGTCAAGCCGAAAGCTGAAAAGAGCTCGGTCACCGACGAATCAAAATACTCTACGCTGGATGAATAAATGACGCTCTGATGCTGGCTGAAGCATGGCTCTACCACGTATACTATCTACAGATATAATAAATCTGTAGAAAAGTAGCGAGTTTTGGCGGAAACTTGGGCGCCAACGGACTGTCGCTCCTGTTTTGTCGCTTGGATGATGGTTTGAAGTGGATTTTAATTCGTAAAAGTGATTTGATTTTGTGAATTAAGTATCTGCGCGTGTGAACTATTAGA
>DWHP01006881.1:0-11212 GCA_018247895.1 Parnassius honrathi | reverse complement strand
TGGAATTAGTTTAATTTAAATTTTTGTATTTTTAAAAAAAATCCTAAAAAAGGCTCAAAATAATTGATTTTCTCAAAAAAGACGTCAAAATTAAACGCTAATTAGTAGAAGTTAAAAATGATTTTTAATCAACGTGCAGTGTCCAAGTTTTCCTTTTTCCCTATCAGTTATTGCTTTGTTAAGTGATATGGTCACCCAATTGACACTTTTTATAGAATAGTGATCCCTATTCTAAACGAGAGCACAGTCTACCTGATGTTGAATGGATAATGTGGCCCCTAGATATCTACATCTATCTTCCGATAAATATAATGAATAAGGTCTGAGACCGTTTTAGTCGTCAGCCACCGCAAACTTTATTTCACGTTTATAGGTGAAACAAGTGTCATATTATCGAAAGTGGTGCGTCTTTCCCGGTGTAGTAGTGTTGGGTGTGGTAGTGTTGGGCGTAGTGGTGCTGGGATTATTGTTGACGGGGATAGTGCACGCAATTGAAGGAGGATGGGAGCATCATTTTATTAAATAAAATTAGTGCCTGGGATCCTATAATGCACACCACTGCAAGATTTTGAGATATCGTAAGCACGTTGTGCGTTTATCGAACCAAAAATTAATTTTCTAAAACTGATAGCAGCCGCGCTAACAATGATATCAGATGGTCAAACACGTCAATCCCCCGTGACCGCGAGTGCTATAAGGCACCCAAAACATCGGGAATTCAAAAAGTCGAAATTAAACGCGATAAAATCCGTAAAGTTATTTTCATTTATTGTACAGTGTTTGCGTAAATATAAGAAGACATCAAATTATTTTATTTTACTATGCGGATCTTAGTTATTTACTTATCAACGACTTTAAGCTAAGATTTTTGTAAAGAGTTTTTAAGCCTTAAGTATATTATTTTTAGGTGAAGAATGGAAAGCGATGAGATCCACCCTAAGTCCTGCATTTACAAGTTCAAAAATAAAATTAATGGTTCCTCTTATGGTTGAAGTTGGAGACCAAATGATCAAAGCGTTAGTAAAGAAAATTGAAGAATCTGGAGGTGCGTGTTAGTGGTAGTGTTGACGATTTGCACATCTATCGTGCACACTAACTTTATCGGAACTTGTAGATTTTTTAACTACTCGTAGTTCTTAAATCCACTTCTTAAATAATCGTCGTTCCCTTGGTTTGAGAAAATATTTGGGCTTCGTTGCTTTACTTTAATTGAATCAATATAAGTGTTAATTTAGAAATCTTCACTTTCATAAAAGGCGTTGATTTCCGGTTGAAGTCTCTTACTACACGAACCTTTGAATTTTTTACTATAATTTATATTACGCCAACTACGAATAAATTATGATCACTCATCATAACAAAAGCACTAATTCCAAGCGAAAGAAGTCGCGGGCCCAACTAATTAATAAATGAAGTCTCAAATCAAAAATTCAATTATGTTTATCCTTTATCTGCGGCATCTTCATACCATTTAATTAACAGTGGTTGTTAGGTTTCAGTAATACAAGCAGCTACCCAAACCCCAATCGATAATTCGAATCGTGCCATATATCTATATATGTATGTATATACTTGTATACGACCTATACTATAAATCATCAACAGATTGTTTTGGAATTTGTCATAAAAAATGTCCAATTACAGAAAACTACATTGACATAGAATGCAAAGATATGGCGACAAGGTATGCTAACGATGTTATCGCTTCGTGTGCGTTCGGTTTGAGAGTAGATTCGCTGGATGAAGACAACCAGTTCTACGAATCATGCAGAAAAATCACCACATTTAGCTTTAAACGTATCTTAAAAGTGTTAGCATTTAGATCGTTTCCAAAAATAATGAAGGTGAGTTTCACAGCCATAATATATAAAAAAATTGGATTTCAAATTAACAAAAATTAAAAATTAAAGAAATATAAATCTTCTTGTTTGTGGATTGATTCTTGATTCTCGTCGATATCTAACATTACTTAACAGATAAAAAAATAAAAAATGAGTCCGGCGAATAAAAATAAAATGTAATAAATTTAATTTTTATAGATGTTAAAGGTAACCCTATTTTCAAAATCATTGAGTGAATTCTTCAAGGAACTGGTGCTCAGTACGATGAAACAACGTGAAGAGCAGCATATAACACGAAATGACATGATACAACTTCTTATGGAAGCTAAAAACGGTATGAATCGATAATAAGTAAGCAGTTATATTTAAAGACATTTATATTTTCAGCCTTTTCATTCTTTGCATTCTGGGTTCGTGACTTTTATTTTTGGCACTAAACTAACATGTACAGTTAAATATGAGTCATTTTGTTAAATAAACATAGAGTTTGTTAATAACATGACTGCATCGCCACCTATCGGACCCGAGTAAAGCTATGGACAACCATCTTGTCAAAACAAATATGATGTATATTGAACTTTTAGTCGTTTAGGAGTTATACGATCACTATCAGACGTACCAATGACGTACGTACTGTTTCGCCTGAGTGGAATCTAAAAACCGTTAATTTTATCAATTTTCTATTTATCATTTTCCGTTTTCCATTTCCATTCAATTCAATGAAAAATCTCGAAGCTTTTCGGATAAATTATATGTTATATTACTCCTGGTCCTGGCGATGCTCGGTATCTGTTCGTGAATCTTTATCATAATTGGTTCAGCCATTTCGAAGGTTAGCCCGCAGACCGACAGATAGATAGCCAAATTTTTGTTGTCTATCATTACATTTATCTGTCTATGTGTTGATCGATTCAAGCAGTGCAAACAACTTCAACTTATTCCAAATTATAGCAGAAAAATTTACAAATGTTTATTCATGTTTTAATGGCATCAAAAAACCCTTTGAGCATGATTGTAGGTTATTATGAAATTATAGACAGATGCTTCAATTTTACGTAAATTTGTAGATTATATATCTGAATCAATTTAAGACATATGTACTTTCATTTTTCTTTTTACGTTGGATTACGTCAAAGAAGTCCTTACGTGCCCCTGTGTTATTTTTATTAACTCAGTATTTAGTTATTTTAGTAACTACTGTCGCTTCTCTTTATTCATGAGAAAGGAAAACACGAGTTATATTATTAACGGTGGTTTGACTTTCCTAGTGTGGTGGTATTGGGTGTCGTGGTGTTGGGATTAGTGGTGATGGTGATAGTGCGCGCAATGAAGAATTGTGGGTGGTGCTGTTCAAACTAGGTAAGACACATCATTTATATTTAGAATTAGAAGATTTTTCTATGCGAATTACTTTGCGGTAATTCGCGTAGAAAAATCGTCTAATTCTATTAGTTAAAATAAACAATAACATCTACTCTTAATGTTGGCTCATTTAACACTTCGTGTTTTATGTATTATATTTATGTATTATATATTTTTGTGAGTTATTGTCGTTTTCTCTACTAAGATTCAGACCACTGATGGAAGTAAGCTCTTTCAATAGAAGTATCTACTGTAATCGTCATGCTTGGTTGGCAGATTCAGGATTTAAATTTTAGACTTTTGACGGTACTCCTTCATTACGGTGTGGGTATCATCTTATGGCGTATTGTGCAAGGTGGTATAACGTTATTTATAGCAGATTATTAGCTCTTACTGACGTTGGTCGCTTTCATTTACACTAAAGATTTAAGATATTATAAACGGTAATATCGTTTGCGATTTAATGGCGGCGAAAAAGAGTTCTAATTGCCCATATCATCCCATGGGTGTCCTAAGTCAGAGTCAGAGGAAAATTAAACAAGAGATGGGCAGCAGCGTCTTGTTGATAATAACTACAAATAGCCTGATACCTGAGTTACTATCAGGAATAATCTAAAAAGCCATCTACGGAGCGTTGCAAGCACGGCAGATCCCTATTAGGCAATTTACGGAGGAGGCTAAATTTTTCATATTTTTTTACACATTACTCAAATTTATATTTCTCTATAACCAATAAATGACGAACGCCAGGTTCTGCTTCAGATGGAATACTGTTCCTATCTTTGGGTTGGGGCTCCCCAGTTGCTTTCCTCTTAGCTCATCTCCTTTCTCCACTTGATCGCATCCAGCACAGCGTTTGAGTCATCAACAACGGAGCTCTTTCCGATTGGCTTGACTCACAGGCACTGTGAAGAGATATTGCATCTTTTTACGTATCCTGTCGTATTTGCCACGAGGAAAGCTGAGAGGAATAGTTCAGACTAATTGCAGCCACTCAATTTCACCATTGCTTATCACAACAGAACTCGAGATACCATACTTATCACCTGAATGATTGACGGTCTACTACTGTGCGATTTACAAGAACTTTTCTTCCTCCCGTAACTTTCTTGTAGAATCAACTACAACCATCGATTTTTCCGGATCTATACTTAGGGACCTTCCAGAAAAGAGTTATTCATATTCCTTTTTAAAACAACAGTTATTCATGGGCGGCGGTAGTAACTGACCCTAGAGTGAGCTGGATGCTCGATTGCCCCCTCTCCTTTAAAAAGCCCGTCAAGGTATCTTTGTATGATGGGTAACATGCTACCAAATTGACTGTGATAATTTTTTTCAGGGACTTTGTCTCATGATAGTAAAGAAACTAAAGTTGCTGATGCTGGTTTTGCAACAGTTGAAGAATCTGCAGTTGGAAGAAAGAAAGTTCATAAAGGTGTACATTTTAATGCAAAAATAGGTGTTGGTTTTACTTTTATAGCCAGACATAATTCTATTAAATTAGAGGATGCTGAATCTAAAGTAACAATAATTAGATTGTTTCATCATTATCATGACTTACAGACTGGACAGATGTTGAACTTGTGGCACAAGCTGTTCTTTTCCTCTTTGCTGGGTTTGAAACAATATCAACGGTGCTGGCATTTGCTTTATATGAGCTGGCCCTAAACGCGGATATTCAAGAACGTTTGGTTCAAGAGATTAAAGAAAATGAATCTAAAAACAAAAACAATGAAAGATCAATTGACTATGATACAATACAACGTATGAAATACTTGGATATGACAATATCAGGTACAATTTTATTTTTGCTTTTTTCTGTCTAATTACAAATAACGTTTACTTTCTTCTGGAATAATCGGAAAAAAGATTTTTTCCTTTATTTGTTGTATTCGATTTACAGAAGTTCTACGTTTATGGCCTCCTGCACCCGTCGTGGATAGACTATGTGGTAAAGATTATGTTATGAGAAAACCAAATAGTAAAGCTACACATGATTACATCGTAAGTATTGCTAAGAAAATATAATTTTATACTATAGAAAAAATATTTGAAATCATATGGACTATGTTGGTATTGACCATAGTATTCCGCCCAATATGTTTTTATTGTATATCTAAAAATTACCATGGAGCTAACAATTGAGTAGAGATAACCTAATACTTGAGGAATACCTCATATTTCTGCTAGGTGATAGGATTATTTTTCAGCCTCGGATTCCGTCTGTGTGGAAAACACCCTCGTACCTATTTCTGCCGACAAGTAATAGTGTTTGAACCATTGTACTTTGATCTGAAGTACATAAGTACAATCACAGGTTGTGCAGCTTTCCACGTTAATCTTCGGAGTCCGATAATGCATCTGTAGCCTACTTTATTTGAAGTGGGCTGCACGTTTGCCGTAGCCACTTGCTACATCTTTATAAAAAAAACTGGAATACAGTAGTAGATTCCCTTATGTTTGGCGGAAAAAATGATACTAACATCCTTCGTCACTTTGAAATAAATAAAATATTTGAAATTTTTGTTGTTATTTTAACATAACAAAACATGTCGTCATTGTTCCTTTATTACACTACGGATTCAAAACTTTTGGTTTATATAAATAATAAAATTAAAAGAAATAAAATATCTTTGTAGCACAAATGGGTTGGCTCGACCGGGAAAGGCCCACTCTCTAACAGAATACCAGCGTAAAATAGTAGCATAATTTTGTGTGTTTCGTATAGAACCGAAGACCCTTTTTTACGGAAGCGAAACATCTCAGCCCTCATGGCTGACAAAGCATCTGCAATCAGATTCTTAATTGAGGATAAATATAGATGTCTATGGGCAACAGCATCAACTTACCATCAGGTGGACTGTGTGCTCGTTTGCCATCCTTATTCTATAAAAAATGTGATGATGATGCAAACCCTTAAAGTGTAAAAAAGGTAAATAGCGATGGTTTCGTTTAAAGAATGATCATTCTTCCATAGCATAGGCTGTAAAATAATTCGATTCCTTAAAAACTCTCTAATACTCCATAAAATTATTTAAAAAATAAATATTCCAACTCTATTGATTCGTTGATTCCGTGATTAACAGATTCGCAAGGGCGAAGCGTTACAAATTCCAATTTGGGCTTTTCATCGTGACCCAAAATACTTTCCGGATCCAGAGAAATTCGACCCGGAGCGGTTTTCAGAGGAAAATAAGCACAAGATTCAACCTTTTACTTATATGCCTTTTGGTCTGGGTCCGAGAAACTGTATTGGTAAGTTTTTAGAACAAGACTATTTATATTATTACTACAAATTATTTGATGTGTGTCTTTTCCTTCTCTCTCTCTTATTGTGGATCTACTACCACGATATGTAGCATTTTTCAAATTCAAAGTCAAAGGAGTTTTATTCAAAGCACTTTTGGAAAGTCATGAAAGCTACGTCAAGCAAGTAAGCTATGTTTAGTAAATGCATATCACACTCATGTGGCCATAGGCACTTCGCATGCAAGTTTGTAAGCTGAGACAGTAAGCCTCATCTTTCTGTGGAATTTAGATTTATTAATTATTAGATGGGTTTGCTACAAAGTTCGTTATTTTATTCGTGTTTTCTTAGCAGGCATTTATATTTTATGTATCTATTAATTTGGGCTTTCAAAGTTGACCGCTAAACATAGGCCTTCCCGAGATTGTCTCATGGGGAGCATTTTCCATAGTTGTAACGGTTACGGTGGTTTTTATTATTTTTAGTTATTATCAGAAAAATGCTTTTGCCCCTCTTCATTTCATTTCTCTCTATCACTCATTACAACACCTATGGGATGATTTGGGTTATGGATTCTCTTACGCTGAAAAGAAAATTATGTAATAAGATAGAAGAATATATTAAAAGCTAAAGCCAAAGCTAAAGCTAAAACTAAAATTTAGGTTCTGAAATAAAATAGCGTGATCGATTATTATGAATAACCTAATATTTAGTATAGTATTTTACGAAAGTAAGGGATAATGAAAATAAGATCACAGACCAGCTGATTGGAAGCATTTGCTTTTCAATAATAAGACTGCTGAAAATGCAAATGTGTTGTAACTAAGATGGATTGTCTTATTACTGGTAAAAAGCGTATCCGATTCCCGTCACTTACACGACGAATCAGCTGCAATATACTGCTACTTTCCATTGGAATTCTGTGTGATCGTGGTCATTGCCTGATCGCGTCGATCCAGTTATACTGCGGCCATATTACACTGAAGGTTAACTCAGCGACGTAAATAAGTTTATTTTATATAATTTATTAATTATTATCTAACTTACACCAAGAATATTCCTCGTCCAAATACCAGTATAACCATTTAGCGGGAAACTCAGCCAGCGTTTTTGGCATTACTCTAGTATAAAAAATAAATATGTAATCGAGTACCTATGCTTACGCAATCTCTTAATATAATGCGGGATGCTATAATGCGGGAGCAAATTGTGGATGACATTGTTGCAGTTATTTTTCATTCAAAATACAAATTTTCACGAATTAATTTCATGGGTCCGTCCGTTGGATCTTTTATGGGTCCATCTACAAGTTCGTTCGTTAGTTTGTCAGATTGAGTGACCAACTGAATATTTTTATACAGATTAGTGTATTTTTAGGTCTTCGTGACGATTAAAAGTACACAAATCGTCATTACTTATTACTACAAAAGTACTAATACCACGCGAACGAATTTGCGAGCACAGCTAGTAACTGATACATTATAATAGTCATTATATTGAAAATTAATTATTACTTAGTTAAATACGTTTTGCTTCCAGGTTCAAGATTCGCATTATGTGAAATAAAAGTTGTGTTATACCAGTTATTACGGCACATGGAAGTGTCCCCGTGCGAGAAAACTCCAATTCCCGGGAAACTACGACCAGACAGCTTTCAAGTGAGGCTGCAAGGGGGACACTGGGTTCGAATGAAAATCCGCCAATAATTGCCGTGGGATCTTTTAAACTTAAATTTAACTTGGGTATTTGACGGAAAGTATAAAACTAAAGTTATTTGAATTCTCTATACATGTATTAAGTAAACGATTACATAATACAACGTTATCTGAAAGGCCTTGTCTCTTCAAATTTTTTCTCGGTTTTAGAGCATTTTATTCCACATTGACATTGTGTGTATTCGATAACGCTGTTAGCATTTTAACTTTTACAGATTCTGCACCTCGGGCTTATTAAGGCTAGTTGACTGTACTTACTTACGTGCTTTACTGTCCGAACGAGTTGTGGTCCTCACGCTCACCCTTACTTCTTTTATCGCTTTTCTTATTTCGCTGGCAAAAATAGTGGGAGTAGATTTCTATTTCGATGCGATGGCCAGTATCTCGACTGTATGGTTTTGGGAGAATGACAAAGCACTAGTGAAGGACACTACGTACTTAGACACTACTGTAGCCTGTCACCTTAGAACTACCTTGCATAGAACTGAGACGGTAGTAGCGGCAGCTTTACTGAGTAATCTGAGTTACCAAGTAGTGGTCATCGTGTTGTGGTCACTGTGTAGTGATGGTGTAAGAATATCCCTTATCCCATATCATACCGTGAGTATCGTAAGAGGCGACAGAGGAAAACTGGAACAGGAGATGGGCTGCAGCAAATTCCTGATAACAATACCAAAAAATAAAAACTGCTGTTCTCAAACCCTCGTCCAGCGTGGCAACTATGACAGAATCCCCCCTATGAGGCAATCTATAGGGGAGGTCTATGTTCAGCGGTGGCCTGTAATAGACTGTAATAGATGAACTCTTTGTCGTCGCTAATAACAAGAGGACTGGTTCTTTTCTCGCCAATGGGCCATATCTTTATTTAACAAAAAACTGCAGCCAGCGTTCTTGACACAATGCCGCGAGGAGTTTAATAGTATAAGTTTTTAGTTCATTTAATGATAAAATAAGTATATTGCATTTATAAATATTATTATATAGGGAAATAAAATGTAAATTAAACTTATAATATTTCAATATACTACCGATGTACTGCTTTTCAACAACTTTCTATTTGGATATTTTATTTCAATATAATATACTGTGCGAAGTAAAAACTTCGCTTTTAGATATACATAGAGTCCGAGTCTACCGTTTTTAAAAGGGTGTAATTTTTTTTTAGTTTTTTCATAAAATAAGGGTGACAAACGAGTGCACTCTCCACCTGAAGGTAAGTGGATGCTGTAGCACACAAACACCTACCGTTATCCTTACAGCCTATCAAAAGACCACTGCTGAATGCCTTCATTTGCTATAGTCGACACGCTTGCCATTCGGATCGGCTTCCGAAAACTTTATTTTTAGTTGTTATCAGGAAAATACTGCCCACCTCCTGTTAGAGTTTCCCATTGTCGCTTCTTACGACATCCAGGGGACGATATGGGGCAGTACATATTCTTTCACTGCCACTACACGGTTATATGCACCTCTATCTATCTTTAATTAAGAATAGAAACGCGGATGTGTTGTCACTCTTGAGGACTAAGATGAAATGACTCATTTCCGGTAATAACGGTCTTCGGTACTCTAGGCTTACTATAAGAAACTGAGCAACATTAAGCTGAGACGATAGTGATACAAAGTGTTGCGATTCCGACACCGAGAAATGAAAATTCACTTGAGGGGAACGATAATATTGTGAGAAGCGAAAATTTCCAGTTACATCGGCCATATTGAGTGTGATGATGACAGAAATAAAATAATTATACAAAGGAGTTTTTAGTAAGTTTTTTGAGTCATTAACTTTCAGGAGTGCCTTAAAATTATATAAAGATATTAAAAATTATTTGTCTTACCGAGTTTGAAGACTTCCTCAATTGCGTGCACATCCCCGTCACCACTAATCCCGACACCACTTCATTATGAAAGATAAACTCTAAACTCGGCATCCCCAGTGGAAGTAGACTCGGCGGTGACTGATTTTCGGTATTAATTATCAATACATACGTACATACAAAAGTAATATTTTCGTGTCTACGATATCAATAAATATCCTAAAACACAAACACACATCATTTAGAAAAGTTTCGTTCGCAGTTTAGTTCGTTGATGCAGTATTTGTGCCCAACACAAATTTCTATCTCGTTTAGTCTAGTCAACGGAGTGTGACTTGTACGGGTTCCCCGAAATACGTAAACGTTCAAAATGTTTGCTGTCTTAATTGTGATAACATCGTTGTTTAGTTTTTGTAAAACTTATTTCAGAATACATTCTTATACCAAAGTAATAATAACTTCAACAAAACTTTGTGTACCTATCCTTTATTATAATGCAAATAAGGTGACTATTAGAAATAGTAACATAATATCAAAAACATAAAAGATATTTATATTTGTTAAAACCATAATTTTTTAAGAAATATTTAGCGATAAACACACTATATCCAAATTCATCCAATTAAAAAAAAACACACCTTGGGTAAACTACTCAACAGAGAGGTCGTACGCGGAAGAAAACTCCTAATGAAACGTACAGTGGTGGACCACCAAGCATCCAGATGGTGTGGATGGTATCGGGAGGTTGGCCGCGTAGTGTGTTCATGAAATTTGGCGGCTGGGATTAATCCGAATATTTCCTCAGATCACTCCGCGTGATAGATGCGATAAAATACGCAAAGAGATGCGACATCTCTTCGCAGCGCCAGTGAATTGAGCCAATCGGAAAGCACTCGGTCATCAACGATTCGAGCCGCTCTGCGCTGGATACGCTCAAGTGGAAAGAGCTGGTACTTGAGAGCCCCATCTCAGATACGGGAACAGTATTCCATGTGAAGCCGAACGTGCACCTTGTAAACCTTGTAAGTTGCAGGCGAGCTCCAATTCTGCTCCAATTCTCATTATACAATACACTATGCAAACGACTTACTTAAGATAATGCAAATATAAATTCAATTACAACAAACTTTTACTTACAATAATCCAAAAATTAATAATGAATACAGACTCTAAAATAACAGTGTAACTGAGGATAGTGATCGTAATCAATTAAGTGTTTACTAGTATCAA
>DWHP01006880.1:0-11212 GCA_018247895.1 Parnassius honrathi | reverse complement strand
TGTGGCATACCTTGGGGGAGGCCTATGTTCAGCAGTGGACTTGTGAAGGGCTGTAATGATGATGATGATGATGAAAAATTACTAAATTTATTTATTTCAAAATGTGAATACGTTTTATTAAATTCAGGAGGCGATAATACTCCGATTCAGAATTTATACAGATTCCATGCTATAAGTAGTAAGCTTAGTGGTAGAGCTGCGACTATACTTAGTGATAACCCTAGTAAATGCGAAGATTTGAAAGAAATTTTGACGCAACATTTCGGTATCTCTCGTTCAAAGGTATGTATTGCTATCGAGCTAAAATCTATAAAAATAAACAAGAAAAGTCATTTATTCAGTTCTGTAGCATAATACAAGAAGTAAAAAGTTCGCTTACAGCAGGGTGAAGTTGCTTCCAAAGTCCAAAAACAAAGGAATTATAGCCGACAAATTGATTATATATAATAATACCTCCTTAATTGTATTTTCTGTCTACTTTGTCTAATCTGTCTAGTCTGTTCTACTTTGGAGATCGCTTAAGTATAGTCACGGAGGAAATTAACTTCTTAGCACAGTACAACGCCAAAAACAATAAAGCCAAACCAGTTCAGCAATTAGCCCTGCAAAGTTTCGCGAGACCCTCTACATTTATAAATTCAAATCCGACACCATACAATAATAATAACAATAATTGGCGTTGGGAATTGACGACCCCATCGCCCGCTGACATAACGGTCGCGCAGTCAGTCAGCGACTTGCCAAGAGGTGTGAGCGCCGTGCTTCAACAGAATTTAGGGTGCAAAGGCCCGATTATGCTTATGGCCGCACACGATACGGTGCCGGGCCTGGGCGTCTCCCATGAATTGACGCCCAAATTATGGATGATGGACAGAAAGATAATGCACAAAGGGCCGCTGCCTGAAGGTCGCTAGGGCGCATCCGGAGCTGGCGCTGGACGCGACGGCATGCGGACCGCCACCGCCGAGTGCGGGGCGCTGCAAGACCACCTAGCAGCCCCCTGCATCCGGCATCACCACCAGAAGGCTCGGTGTTGGTTGGGTCTTCACGGACTTAGCAAGCGGCACCCGTCGCTGGCGGAGCACGTCGCGTCGGTCACAAATAATGAACGCAAACGCACTGCGGGGGTACTTTAGGGCAAAAGGGGAAGACACTGGAAGTTTGGCGTATCGGGCTCGGATACATCGCTTTTTTTTGCAGAACTGTAGCCATCTCTAACCGTCACTGAGCAAATCCTGGCAGACCGAGTTCGGTACATCCTGCGCTGCAACATATTTGGTGACGCTGAACTCGAACGACTGCGACGTGAGGCTGTTCCCTGATCGGATGAAAATGCTACGGCTGGGAATGCCGCCCTACTAATTGCACAGCAACCTGCATTCGTGGATAAAGCCGTGGATATTTACAGTTGTAGTTGATTCAGACGATAGTGGAATAGTCTCCTACGAACTAGAGAAAATTAGGAGCACATTGGAAGTGGTGATGGTGGAAACGACCAGTACGCCTCTCGAAAATCGACCGCGACGTCCCCTAATACCCCTAAGCAAGCGGAATCGGGCTGTCGCGCGGGCTCTTAACCCAATACTGGTGACTTATTTGAAAGCCAGCCTGGACCTTTGCGAGACGGACTCAATTCATTTTGGCGCCGCATTGGCAGTATGCTGCCTTATTACCGCCAAGCTTCCCATGCCTGGACGCGCTAGTAGATAAAGTAGCGCCATCCCAGACTGGAGAAAAAGAATCAAGGACCGTAAGGCAAGGGCCATTATCGGCAGGCTGGCAAGCTTCAGGTCGGGTAATAATAGACCGAGGGTTGTGCAGACCATTAGAATGGCGTTTGCTGGGACAAATATCAGTTTGTCCCAGCTGGATATCACGCAGAAACTAACGGAGCGCATAGATGACCCGAAGCAAAAAATCGCTGCTTGGGGTAAGCGGATTTGACGATTTACCGAAAGTTCAATACGGTTCAACCAGAATCGTCTCTTCCTGAGTAATCAGAAGAGGCTTAATAAATCACTGGAGCGACCAAAGGTATATGGAGCGGGCCCTGGACCAAATCAGGCCGACATTGTTGCATTCTGGCGTGGCCTGTGGTCAGAGCGCGTAAACCACAGTGAGGACCCTTGGATGGAAGTTGTGGTGAGCCAGAGTGCGAGTGTTACCCCTACGGACCCCGTCACCATAACGCTGGAAGATGTGGCTGAGGCGGTCCGTAGGGCCCCGAACTGGAAAAGTCCGGGACTCGACAGGCTGTATCATCACTGGCTGAAGGAGTTCATGGTGTGTCACGCTGTACTTGCCCGACAGTTTCAAGAGGCTCTCGACCAGAAGTCGTTCCCGAGCCTGTTCACTACTGAGATCACTCACTTGGTTCCTAAAGATCAGGACACCGCAGACCCAAGCAAATACCGCCCCATCACGTGTTTACCCACCATATACAAGAAACTGACTTCCATTTTGAGCACGAGAATCACTCGTCACTTGGAGTTAAGCCAGGTGATGTCTTGCGCTCAAAATTGATGTCAGGGCGTTGGTCATAGAACCATGGAACCACTCCTCATTGACGCAGTCATTGGCAAAGTGGTGAAGTGCAACGGTCAGAACTTCTTCGCCGCCTGGATAGACTACAGAAAGGCATTCGACTCGGTGCCTCATATATGGCTAAAGAGGGTCCTTGAGCTGCACCAGATTGACTGTACGGTTAGACTTCCTCCAGCAGTGTATGAGGAAATGGAGTACGATCCTTTGTCATCTGGGCGAGCGAATGACGGCTGTGGAGAATCACATAAGGATAAGGAGGGGTATCCTCCAGCGCGATTGTCTGAGTCCAATCTGGTTCTGCCTCTCTCTGAACCCTCTCAGCACCTTACTGGAGGGCTCCGAGAAGGGATTTCAGCTGCAGCAGGGAGGGACTGAAGTGACCCACATTTTCTGTATGGATTACCTCAAGTTGTTCGCCTCCAGTTGCTCCAATCTTACGGAATTGCTGAACATCGCTTGTGAATTCAGCAGTTCTATCAGCATGGAGTTGGGGACGGATAAGCGTGCGGTCCTCCATGTTAAAAGGGGAAGCGTTGCTAACTCTGAGGGCATAGTCTTATTTATGCCCGTTAACTTAAAGACCCTTTCCGAGGCTGAAACATACCGATACCTGGTACGTCACAGAACATCAGTATCAATGAGGCTGGTATGAAACAGTCAGTTTGCGACGTGTTTTATGCACGCTTACTCAAAGTGCTTAACAGGCTTTTGTCCGGTATAAATAAGACACCTGCATATAACGGTTGGGTTATGCCTGTCCACATGTATACCTTTGGCATACTGAGGTGGACTCAGCTGAACTTAACGCCCTAGATAGAAAAGTCCGCACTACCATGACGTCCCATAGGATGCATCATCCGAGATCGTCGGTAATGAGGCTGTATTTGTCGCGAAAGCATGGTGGGCGTGACTTTCCGAGCGCACTCACCACGCATAATCGCGAAGTGTGCAGCCTCCTTCATTACTTCCTGGCGAGATCGGATGATCCATTCCATAATGACGTCTGACGACATTTCTTGTGATAAAGGGCCTATCCATCTATCCTTACCCAACGAGCAATGGCAGGACCTAGCAGTACATAGCATTTCCGACCGGGAGACCGTATGGAAGGAGAAGGAGCTCCACGGGAGGTACTGATATTGTGCTGATGGAAGTCAAAGATATTTTTGATCAACATTATTAACATCATTCCATATGACGAGAACCTAGTGAAAGCCGAATCAGATAAGAAAACAAAATACCTGGCTCACGAGGTGACTGACATGTGGGGTGGTCTGCCGACCGAAATTATTCCTGTAGTCGCGAATGGGCTAACCCCGGTCAGCCTCTCGGGTCATCTGAGGCAACTGGGACTCCGTGACCGACCGCTCTGGGCTAAAATGCAGAAGGTGGTGCTCCTCCATACCGCTCGGATCGTCCGCCGGCTTCCATTTGATTGGGCTTTTGTTTTTTATTCTATTTTATTGATATTTATGTATATTTATCAAGTTATCATTTCATTTCCATTTACAATTATATATTTATAGAACCCAACCAGATTTGAAAACTGCATAGATACCCCAAAAAATATTATGGTAATTTGCCACACATTTTTTACACACAATTTTACACACTAGTAAATTCATTTCCCCTCAACTAAGTTACCGTTTTGCATCACCATAAAATTCAACGCCACGTAATTTTAATCATCCATTTACCCAACAACCACGAGCACAATTCCGAGGTGGTGGATTTAAATTAAGCATTCCCCAACATCAAGTTTAAAGATACGGTATGCAGAATCATCCACAACTAAGTCAGTTTAAATTAGGACTTCAACAACAGCCTAATCAACAACAAAATACGGTATACAACATCAACACAATCAGTTCAAATTCGGAATACAAAATTAACCATCTAAAAGGTTTACGACACTGACATACCTATGCGCACCGCACTAATTAGGCAAAACATGACAACAAAGTAATTCTTTAGTGAGGAAGATTCAACGTCATATCAAGATTTCTCTCACGATAATAATGACGGTGACTACTACGATCACTTTGATGATTTTATAGAAAACCCTTCCTTTGAAGGTCAGTATCCAGAAAATTGTACAGTATCTAAGAAATTTTCCGATAGTAGCCTACGAAAGCCCTCCGAAATGATCCATCTTAATTATTGTGATAGCATTCTAAAATTGCCTCACATAGTCATTCCAGAAAATTTTTAATAGATCTTTATCAGTTTCGCAAAGGCTGAAAAATATTTTAGCAAATTTAAATACAATGAACCTTCCACAGTAGTAAGCATACATTCCCAAAGCATGCATGATCAAATTATTTTATATCGCTTTTGAAAACGTTCAAATCAGCCTTATTGGGTCAGACTTATTGAAAAAATTGGCACCTAATATCGACATGAACTACCAAATTTTGTGAACATCTAATACTGAAATTCTAATAATTTATAACCCACCTTACGAAATTAACTTAGAACCAAGGTCGGAAACGGGTTAAAATTCCTACCAACTCACAAAACAGGGACGCAATCATCGATTTTGCACAATTTAGCGAACAAAGCTAAAATTAAATTTATAGAACCGTTTAATGTAACTGTATTTTAAAACAGTGAGTGTGACATTAATCCGATAAATTCCGATTGCGAGTTTGCTAATTACGAGCAGATGAAATTTTAAAAGATAATTTAATTAAGTTACGATTAGATCATACAAACGAAGAAGAACGGAAAGGTATTACTAAACTATGTTATGAATACCACGACATATTTTGTAGTGAAAAAATTCCACTTTCTAAAAAAATCCTTTTCAAATCAGGTAAAACAAAGTATTAGAACGATTAACGAAAACTCTATATACATTAGACCATATCGTCGACCCACCTTCCCAAAATGAAGAAATCCAAAAACAGGTAGACAAACTTCTTCAAAATAACGTAATTCAAAATTCTCACTCTCCTCAAAGCGCACCTGTTCATTCCGCAGCCTAAATTTAGAATGGTAATAGATTATCGGCGATTAATAAATACCCGTTATCCGTAATATAACTGACCCTTTTGTTAAGTTAGGTAAATCTGTTTACTTTAGTACCCATGACCTTGCGAGTGGCTACCATCATTTAGAAGTCAAGGAAGCTGACAGGCTGAAAACAGCTTTTACAGCTCAATCAGTTCACTATGAATTTAAGCACGTGCCTTTTAGATAAAAGACGCTGTAACATTCCAGAGGGTAATGGATAGCATCTTAAGAGGCCTCCAAGTTATCCATTGCTTAGTATACCTTGATGATGTAAGTGTATATTCAGCTAGTCTTCAGGAGCATGTCGAAAAATTAAAAAATTTTTTAAAAAGATAAGATACTTTATTTTGCAAATATGGGTACAGTACATGATATTATAGGTAGTCAGTTCAGCGATATTTTACCAGTAGGCATGCAAAAAATACAGAATTATAAACTAAATTCCTAAACCATAACAAAAATATATCAACACAGAACCAACAATATTTCCAATTATTCGGATTTTTAACATTATACGGTCTTAATATTAAAAAAAAAATTTTCAGTCTAGAATTTTACGCTAAAGTGTGTTTTAACTGTAAGGAAGCTTCGAAGCCTTTTTTTTAAATATCGATAGCGGCTATCCTTTCCAACTTTACTAACTTTGGGTATTTTATTATATATGATAAAATAACTAAAGGTTGCCATGCGGTAGACACTTTTGCGCAATAGTGCTGTTTCAGCGGGACGACACGAAAGGGTATTGTCGCGTCTATTATGTGAAACTACTTGGTCAAGGCGTTTAATCATCGGCCGATCGTCGGATTAGTAGGATATTACAAAAAATGTATTGAAGACTTCGCTAAGCTTGCGCAACCACTTACCTTTTGCCTGAAAAAGAAAAACAAAATTGAAATTACGAAAGAATATATAAACACATTTGAAAAATGTAAAGGGCTTTTAACAAACGCCCACTCCTAAAATACCCTGATTTCTCACGACTGTTTATGCTCACTACAGATGCGTCGAACTTTGCCCTTGGTGCAGTCCTATTTCAGGGACCTATCGGTTGTGATAAGCCTATAGCCTTTGCAAGTCGTACACTGAACGATGCTGAAACGAAATACAGCACAATAGAGAAAGAACTGTTGGTAATCGTTTGGACAGTCGAATATGTCTGCCCTAACTTATATTAATATATAATATATAATAAAGGAAAAAAATACAACCTCCACCGACCATCGGTTTTTAGCCTGGTTAAATTCCATTAATGAAACGAATAGCAAACACACTAGATGGTAGTTACGCCCATCGGAATTTGATTACGAAATAGTATATAAAAACGGGAAACAGAATCGTAACGCTGAAACTTTATCTAGAATTAGGATAAACGCCTTAGCTGATAACGACGATATTGCTGTGCAAGTGAATATGAATAAAAACGAAAGAAACCTTCAACATCAGTTGAGTAACGTAGTCTCTAAAATTATACAGCTAGGTCATTCAAACCAGCAATGGACACAGCAATAGTATCATCCTATTCTGAAACTTTGAGTATTCCGTCCTTACACGGTAGACAATTCCCATATCTGATACCGTCTCCAACTTGTAGTACCGCCACAGCGTCCGAAGGACGTAGTAGTAACAATACAGTAAATTCGGCTAAAGATGTACACTTTAATATGTGGTAGAGCCATGCTGCAGCTTTATTACTGGTATAGTTGTAGCACGAATGGGTCGGCTCGACCGGGAAGGACCACGCTTTCACAGAATACCAGCGTAAAATAGCAGATTAACGCTGCTGTGTTTCGTATGGTGAGTATAGAGAACCGGAGACCCTTTTTACCGGAACGAGGCACTCCATCTTAGTCCTCACGGGTGACAACACATCTGGATTTTGATTCGTAATCGAAGCATTAGATGTAGATGTCTATGGACCACAGCAACCACTTACCATCAGGTGGCCTGTGTGCTCATTTTTATCCCCTATCCTATAAAAAAATGTAGGCGCAACAGAAATTTTATTTCTTCAGGAAGCGAGTAATGACATTCATTTGTTTTTCCCTCCTTACTTTTTCTTTGACGTCGCTTATTACCGCACAATGGAAACATGAAATATCAGTATATTTACGAGTACGAGTTCTACAGTGACACCAGTGCTGCAGAAACAACTTGAAGGATTAATGATGTGTACGGCACTGGTGGCGCAAAAGAAAGGACGGTACGTTTTTCGTTTTAACGTTTTCGTTCTGGAAATTTCGACCTTCAGAACCAACCAAACCGAACAAAACCAAAGTGGAAAATGAAGAATTAAAGGCTATTGTGGAAGCGGATCCATCACAAAGCAATTCAGAGATAGCTTTAGGCTTCGGGGTAAGTAATGAAACTGTATTAATCCACTTAAATTAAATCGGGAAAGTAAAAAAGCTTGAACGATGGGTACCTCATTATTTGAGTGAATCAAACTTGCAGACACGCGTCCACTGTTGTGTTACTTTGCACAACCGACACAAAAATGAAGGGATTTTGAATCGAATCATTACTCGTGATGAAAAGTGGATACTGTACGATAATCGGAAGCGCTCGTCACAATGACTGAACCCTGGAGACCCAGCCAAATCCAGCCCTAAACGAAAATTGTCCCATAAAAAGTTACTTGTGAGTGTTTGGTGGACTAGCGCCGGTGTCGTGCACTACAGCTTTCTAAAATCCAGCCAAACGATTACGGCAGATATCTATCGTCAGCAACTGCAAATCATGAAGGAAGAACTAGCTGCTAAACAACCGAGATTGGTCAATCGCTCTAGGCCACTGCTGCTTCACGACAACGCAAGACCACACACTGCACGACAAATAACCACTAAGTTATATAATCTACAATTGGAATGTCTGCGACATCCACCGTACTTCTCGGACCTTGCTCCAACAGATTATCATTTTTTCCGGAATTTGGACAACTTCCAAGAAGGAAAAATTTCAACTCCGATGTGGCAGTCCAAACCGCCTGCAAAAAGTTTATTGATTCTCGCCCTCACGGTTTTTTAGTAATGGGATCAATAAACTACCTATGAGATGGCAAAAGTGCATAGATAACTAAATATATTTTACAAAAAAAATTGACTTTATAGTCCTCTCATACAAAGCGCCAATTTCATATGTAAGAACCTATCTATCACTTATAAGAACATGTTACAAATAAATTAATTGAAAAAAAAATTCGGTGAGCAAAAAACACGCATGTGAACCGCAGTTCGATATAGATGTAGGTGATACTGTGTTTATAATAAGGTGTTAATACAAGACGGGGCAAGGATAAATCACGTTACCAAAAGGCTAGTGTCACCGGATATATAAGAAATAGAAAAGGAAATGTAGTTCTCGTCGAAACCAATAAACGTATCATTCATGTTCCTATTAAATACATAAAACGCCGTTCACAGATTATTTCTACTGATGGTCTGAACGACGGGAATCCAGGCCCTTCATCAACATTTGTTAATTATGATAATCAGATAGTTATTAAGACGTTAGATTTAAATTTAATTTACGATGAATTACAATCAAGTATGTATAGACATCGGTTGCTTAAAAAGCATGTTCAAAGTTGATTCGATATTAATTCATTTGAATCAGATTTTACAACCGTTCAATATCAACCCGATTATACAATGAATGTTACCATCGGCAAATTTAAACAATTAATTCCTTCATTATGGATCAAAAGAGGTCTCCTCAATCCGATTGGCTCTTTGATAAAAACTTAGATAATAATGATGATCTTAGATATGAAAGTTTAATAAATAAGTTACATACGGAACAAAACGCGATTAAAAATAAAATAACAAAAGTTGCGGAAATGGTGGGCTTCTTTATAAGCGTGGCAAATTCTACTTAAAACAATTTTATTCGAATAGAAGATAGTATTCAAAATATTAATCGAGCTTCAAACCTTTCCAATTCATTCAAAATTTAGACAAACTATTACCAAACTTATTCCCCTTTATAATATCTTTCTATATATAATATAATTTGTATTTAAGATAGATAATTATATTTATAAAATAGTTTTCATAATTTATATTTCCATTTAAAAATTGAAACGGCCATTGCTTTTAGTAAAATTAACGTACTGTATCAATCAACTATTGACACAGTAGAACTTATAATAATGTTGAAGGAACAAACTGATAAATTAATGTATTGAGATGAAATCCCATTTGTAACGGAATCAGATAAAGCTTATTTGAAATGAAAATTTTAACTATTAAAAATTAATTCCCTTACCTGAATACATAATGGCCAGACGTCTATTATTCTACATAAAAATCCTTACCTAATTGTGAAAGGGTTTAAAGCTACACTACTCTCTCGGTCATGCCGCGAGGTCGACGAACGTCGATTTCTATTTAACGAGAACGACATGCAACGCTTTACCAAAGACATCTGTGTCATGCAGTTTCACACGAATATCGCAAGCTGTGACCCAATTCCTGTCACCCTTGAAAATGTGAAGATCTACCTCATACAACGAAACCGCTGGATAGCTTGTACAAATACTGAAACAGCCGTGACAAAATTCTGCGACAGTGAAGTAAGCGAGGAGATTCTACTAGGAACCTATCTCTTGACTATGGATGATAACTGCAAGGTGAAAATCAAAGGATTTTTTTATATAGAAGAGGGGGCAAACGAGCATACGGCTCACTTGATGTTAAGTGATTACCGCCGCCCATGAATAACTACAACAAAAGGGGGATTGCAGATGCGTTGCTGGACTTTTAAAAAGGAATAAGCTATTTTCTTGAAGGCCCTAGGTCCAGATGCGCGACCGATACGTGAAACTGTGCGGCTG
Source organism: Parnassius honrathi (assembly GCA_018247895.1). Lineage (NCBI taxonomy): Eukaryota > Metazoa > Arthropoda > Insecta > Lepidoptera > Papilionidae > Parnassius > Parnassius honrathi. The sequence goes on along the minus strand of DWHP01006880.1, from coordinate 822 downwards.
GAATTAGTCCGAACAATTCCTCAAAGCACTTCCCGTGGTAAATGCGATAAAATACGCAAAGAGATGCAATATCTCTTCGCAGTGCCGGTGAGTCAAGTCGATCGGAAAGAGCTCAGTCGCCGACGATTCGAACTACTCAGCACTGGATGCGATCAAATGGAAGGAGCTGGCACTGGGGAGCCCCGGTCCAGTGATGTGAGCAGTATTCCATATGCGGCTGAACCATCCAACCATACGAAGTAAAACGACATCAGACTCAAGGCGAAGAAATAACTTACCTTAAACATCATCATCATCATCATTACAGGCCCTCACAAGTCCACTGCTGCCCCCACGTAATGCCACAAGCACGGTCCTGAGCCACCTGCATCCATCGACTTCCTGCATGTCTTACCAGGTCGTCACTCTATCCAGTGGCGCTATACTACGCCTACCGCTACGAGACTGCCACTCGAGAACATTTCTTCTCCATCGGTAATCGGTTCTTCGAGCTATATGGCCGGTCCATTGCCATTTCAGCTTACTAATTAGTTGGGCTATGTCGATCACTCTGGTTTTACTGCAGATATGCTCATTTCTGAGTCTATCACGCAAAGAAACTCCGAGCATAGCCCTCTCCATAGCTCCCTAAGCGACCTTGAGCGTCCTCATACGGTCAACAGTAAAGGACCACGTCTCAGATCCATAAGTCATCACTGGCAACACGCACTGGTTGTACAATCCAGTTTTCAGAGTTTGAGGTATTCCTGACGAGAAGATGTGTCGTAATTTCCCGAACGCTGCCCAGCCGAGTTGAATTCGTCGATTGACCTCTCGATCGAA
>DWHP01006879.1:0-11213 GCA_018247895.1 Parnassius honrathi | reverse complement strand
AATGAAATTGTTAATTGCAATTTTAAGTGCTGATTTACCACGTGCTCGACGGTGAAGGAAAACATCGTGAGGAAACCGGCATGTGTGAGAAATAAGAAAAAATATATTTCGAATACATGTGAAGTTTGCTAACACGCATTGGGGCAGCGCGGCGGACAATTCCTTGCCCTAAACCCTCTCAGAAATGAGCAGAGGCCTGTGCCCAGGAGTGGGACGTATATAGGCTGTAACTAATTATTCAATTAATTTAATAATTTCACTAATAGTTTGAAGTAGATGGGTAAAAATGCATTGTTGCAATAACCGCTACAACCTGTTAAAAGTCCACTGCTCAACATAGGCCTCCCAGAAAAATTGCCTCGTATGGGGTATACATGACATAGTTGCTACGGTTGGCAATTGTCTGGCAATGTCGGCAACCGTACCTTTTAATTTCTAATTATTATTGTTATTAGGAAGATGCGCTGCCCTTATCTAGGTTAAGCTTCCCTCTGTCGCCTCCCTCTTACGACCATCCCAGACCAGCGACGAGGAACAGTTTCAAAGGTAAGTGACCTATGAAACTGTAACCGTAAAAACCTATCAGTTTCTGTAGTCGTGTAGTGGACTTTAATAGGCTGATAAGGAAGATTGTTGCTAATGTCAATATTGAATTCAAAATACTTACCCCTTGCACAGCGGCAGCATCCGCAGCCAGTCTTGAGCAGAGAGCACCAACGCCATTCACTGGATTATCGAACCATCCAATATCTTGTTTCAACATGGATCGGAATGCACGTACCCTGTTGTGAGAAATGTCTTTTTTATAAAATTAGGGTGACAAATGAGCACACAGCCCACCTAATGGTAAGTGGATGCTGTGGCCCATAGACACCTACATTTATCCTGGATTAAGGATCAAAACACAGATGCGTTGTCACCCCTGAAGACTAAGACGGAATGCCCCGTTTCCAGTAAAAAAGCGTCTCCAGATCTCTACACTCACCATACGAAACACAACAGTATTAAGCTGCTATTTTACGGCTGGTATTCTGTGAGAGCGTGGTCTCTCCCCGGTCGATTCGTGTTATAACCATAATATACGAGTAGCTGCAGTGTGGCCCTACCACGTACGAATTCGGTAAGAGCTTTACTAATTATTGACGTAAGATTAAAAAAAAGAGATTGACAGCAATTTTTTCAAAATAAAATAGTGTGTTAACCACATTTAAGGATTATTTCCTGTATATTGGAGTCCGTAAACATTCATAAATTGTACAAAAATAAATTTTTGAAGGTCATAACAAATACTTGTTTCGTACATATGCAAACCCGCGACACTCAGCGTCTCAACTGAACGCTAAGCTACTGCGCCACGGAGCCGACAAAAGCATTATCAACCATATATGGTTGATTTATGTTTTTTGTTTAATATAACTAAATTAACACTTAAACTTTATAACTTATTTAATGTTATAATATATAACTATCGCAAATTTCCCCCCTAAAGGTAATTTACGCGGGAGATCAATGTTTAGCAATTGGCTTTTGATAGATCGATAAATGAAGAGGTAACTATGACCAAGAGGGAAGTACTATTTCTCAAAAAATACCAGTGTAAAGTATCAGAATTATGCCGTCATGTTTCGTACGGCGAATGTAAAGAACTGGTGATCATTTTAATGTTAATGAGCCATGTCATCATTCCAAAGGTGACAACGCACCGATTAAGCAATATGTTATCGATGATAGATCCAAGAGTATATAGGTCACAGCCTTGACTTGTACCATCAGTTACATTGCGTGCTTATTTGTGGCAATTACTTGTATTAAAAAAAATCCTTCTATTTTACGTATAAAGTCATGCTGTATTGCTTTTTAGCTTAACGGTATTTTGGTGAGCGGACGGTAACTATAGCTATTTTATAAAGATTTTAATCTGAAAGGTGGTAGAAGAAAATGTAAAATAATACGTACCTTAGTCGCGCAGTCAGTCGGACACCGGTCAAATTGAAGATAAAAATTTGAAAGAAAATTCCGATGCCCGTGTACACACCCACCACCACAAACAGGACGGCGATCATATTGGCTCCGCCGCGCACGAAGTCCTCATCCGGGTTTTCTAACAACTTTTGAACAACATAAACACAGAATTACTTTTAGTGAACAGCAGTTTACGCTCCTACTCAATGCTTTCTTAATCTCCATATTATATTCATGCTATAAAAGACTACAGCTGAACACAAGCCCCTCTTGTTCAAGAGAGAATTTGACTTAACCATCTCGCTTGATAGGGATACGTATGCAGTACTATTCTCGCACCTTTAACGCTGTTCCTGGATACTCATTTCAATAAAACAATATAAAAAAATAAGCGACATGAAAAATAGTTTTCGCAATTGCAACATGTACATAATATGTCAGCATACGCTATTAAGTCTAGGTAACCTGAAAGTTGTGGGATGTTAAAGTTTAAAAAGACTAACGTTTGATATTTCAAAAATATTTATAAAATCGATTAAGATGTGTCTATCTATTATAAGAATAAAATTTAAATAAGTGTTCTTTTATATGTTGGAAGCTCTCAAACGGACACAATATCTTGCATTTTTTATCACTACCGGGGCACTCTTATCTTCGTTTTCAGCACATCTACGCATAGGTACACAAAACTGTTCCTTTCACGAATTAAAAACCAAACCATACCGAACGACAACATAAGAGTAGCATCGTAATCGTGTGCGGTCAAGTTCCCGTCTAAACTCTAAACGAAGCTCTTAAATAAGAGGAGGAAAAGAGAGGAGTCAAAGAGACAAAAGTGTTATCATAGTATCGCTCAAATCATATTTCTGAACAGTGGTGTATGCAAACTCCCTTCATAAACCTATTTTATGGCGTAATTGTACACTATTGTAAATCAATACGAGTAGTAGTTTTGTAACTTCTGTCTATGAGGTGATATAAAAGTTTTAAAAAAAACAGCCAATTTCAATCCGTTTAAGTGATAGAATTTTATGTGTGGCGTATTTATATTATGCTAGTGACCAAATGTATTTGTTATCAATATGTGGACTAAAAAAGAAAAAGATTTTGGTGTAGTTAGACATCATGTGAAATCTAATACGTGTCCCTAAAGATAATTATAATATGTTATGCCGAAAAAACTGTTATAGAGCGTCATAAAAATATTCTATAATACAACTAATTAAAATTCAATGGCGGCATCATAGAATCCGTAACATACATAGTACAGCCATTACGACTATAAGACCATCGAAATACTGTTTAGGCTATTTAGCCAATTGTCGCCATTTTATGATCCATGAAAACAAAATTTAAAATATAATTTTATACATTGTTTCAACTTATGCAATTAATTTCAGTATGACTAATTACTCCCAATGTGCCTTCATATCCATTTTTTTATTCTAACCTATACAAACGATATTTAGTTACTTTATTCAGTATTTTATCCCCATAGGCAATTTTTAGATAGAAAACGTAATGTACAAGTTTACCGTAAATCTAATTTTCACTTTCAATTTACCAATTACCAGCGTCAAAACTCAACTCCAATCCGAATATAATATTAATATGTTAAATATATTTTTTTAACTCTGACATAAAATGTCGTAATTATTCAATTAAGTATATAAATACAATCTAGTAATACAAAATAAAGGTTTTTTTTTGTTTTATATTCTTTTGTAATTCCGTTCAAAATCCGATTTCGAACGCTTATCTTTAAAAGTTACTTATAAGACAGCATCAGTCAGTAGTGGTTTTCTTGCACACCAAATAACAACTGTATCACATCTGTTACATAGCCTCTTAATATTATACAGCTACCGTATAACGGTACTAACACATAAGGCTGTATAATTTGTGCCAAATTTTTACTTATTAGAACTGTATAAGTGCTGATACAACGTTTATACAACCATTAAATACAGCCTGTAGTATAAAAGTACACAGCTTGCATGCTGTTTGGACAGCGCTTGCACTGCTATGTTCAGATCTGAAAGGTATAGAGAGCTAGTATAAACAGGCTGTGAGGCATTTTATTTTAACCCTCACACGAGCAACCGCATCTGCAGCCTACTATGTATGAACTTGGCTGCAGATGTCCATGGATTGCAATAGTCACTTACCATCAGGTGGATTGTTAGATAATTTGTAACTTTAGTTTTTATCAAAAAAAAAAATGTATGCGTATGTGTCAAGATGTTGAACATTGTATCGACATTGTTTGAAATGTACATAACTCTTCGTCAATTTTCTTTGTTGAACTGAGCGTAAGTGACAAAATAATACAACTTACACCGTAAGTTTCACCAAACAGTATTGCAAAGCACGGGAAGGATGAACCCACGGCGATAGCGGCGATCACACCACCGAGCATCAGCCACTTCTCCGGCTCGCACAGCTTCAGTATCTGCCACGTGGTCGGCTTAAATTCTTCCTCCTTAATTTCTTCCAGCACCACACTATCTTCGGAGTCAGTATCATCGGAGCCAGTGTTGCTTTTTATTGAATCGATTGAAGCTAACTTTTGTAATTTAGGTTTTTTTATTCTTGCATCTAATAACAAATTGAAATACGTGTTACTTTAATAAAACCAATTATGTTATATCGAGACAAATAAGTAGTGTTTGTTTTATAGAAAAGATGAAAAACAAACACACAGTTCACCTAATGCTGCGTCTTATAGACACCTTATCTATCCTCGATTAAGAATCAAAATCTAGATGCGTTGTCATCCCTGAGGACTAAGATAAAATGCCTCGTTAGGAAAATGGGTTCACTCGCTATATCATATCACAACAGCACGAAGTTGCTATATCACGCTAGTATTTTGTGTGAGCGTCATTCTTCTCCGGTCGAACCGACGACCCTTTCATGGTTCAGCAATCCATAATATAACTGCAGCGCGCTTTACGACGTTAAGGAGTTGATTTACGATGTTTAGTTTTAAATTGTGTTGTTACCGACCGATGGTATAACCTAATATTCATAGCACATTCAATCTAAGTAACTAAACAATCGACTCAGAAGTCAATTAAAGGAATAGTTAAAAATACCACACATATAAACAAAAATAACCTGCAATATAGAATAACCAGTTGCTAAAACTCAAAAAACGGCTCGACTGATTTTGAAGAATTATTATTGTGTTTGTTTGAGTGGGCCCTGGAAGGTTTAGATTCACAATTGGACTCAGTAGGCGGTGCTGTTGTGGAAATTAAAAAAATCATCCGAGCGAAGCCGGGGTGGATCACTAGTCATTTGACGATTTAAAAAATAATCTTGATCCAAATGCCTGTCTAGTTATAGATGCTATACGTTTGGCGAAATAATTTTGTAAATGAAAATAAACCGGCATATTCTAGTAGAGTTAAATATAAAATTTTGTTAGGTATTTACATATTAGTACCTGGATGACCGAGCTCTGCTCAGTATTTTTTTGGAAATCGTGTTTTTTGTAAATTATATTTAGATACAAATTAAAAACTGATAAAATATGAATATAATTTTTCGATGTTCTCGATGATCCGAAGGGCTCCAAATAATATATTTTCTCACAAAAGAAGAAACTTGAAAAAAAAGGAAAAATGAGCCAGACCGGAGACATTTGGACTCGAACCGGCGTTCTCAGATTTCAGCACCGCCTGATATCCCATTTGAGCTCTTATAACCTTTTAAGCAACGGCATAATTTATTTTCGTATTCTAATGATATTGTAGCAGCTTTTTACTGCCTGAAAACATGGATAAAACGACATTTTCATTTCATTAAATGTGTTAGATATATTCTAGCTAATACGTGTCTTCCATAAATTCGGTACTTACAACTGTTTAAAAAAATATGCGCGAGAAATGGGCTAATGGATCCTATTACCGAATCGCCATGCAATTGGGAATTAAAATCTACTCACGTTTCTCTACGTCCGGATTAGATCCACTGGGCGCTACGCTCGGTTCGTTTTCTAACACAAGTTGGTAGTATCGGCCTCTTTGTGTCATTAACTCTTCGTGAGTACCTTCTTCCACGACTTCACCTTTGTCGATAAATACAATCCGGTTGGCATTGAACACCGTCGCCAACCTAAACAAATTTGCTGTGATAAATAATTGTTTATAAAAACGTGAAAATGCGAGTGTACACTATAAAAAAGGTAAGCAAAGTGTAGCGCGGCCTCCACCAGTAGTGATGCCCTAGTAAGTGATGCAGGAATTCGTTGAATGCACGTCGTGTTAGGAAGCCTATGTTTAGCAGTAGACTTTGGAGGAGCCTATAATTATTATGACGAATGATGATAATAATGACAATATTTGAATGTTGCAGTCGTTTTCTTTTATAGAAGAGGGGGCAAACGAGCATGCGGCTCACCTGATGTTAAGTGACTACCGCCGCCTATGAGCAACCGCAGCACCAGGGGAATTGCAGGTGCGTTGCCGGCCCTTTAGAAAGGAGTAAGCTCTTTCCTTGAAGGTAGGTAGGTCTAGTCTTCTTGCATATTTCGTGAGAAATTAATGACATCGTCTCATAACAAATTTAATTAATCATATTTATATTTTAAATCAATAATGATTATTTTCGCGCTTAGTAGCGCATTGGCTATGCATTTGCCTCCGGCATCGTGGGGCCGCAATGCCGAATTCCACATGGAACAAGTATTTTTATGGCTCGCCAATGATTGTTTCGTGTCTAAATGTGTGTACAAGTGCAAATGATGTATTTTCTACTTATTATAAGCCAATGATTGAATACAATTCCACCTATTGTTAAATGGAGATGAAGCCCATTCTTGCCTTGAAGACGCCCAGAGAGTAACTATACATTAATTTTAGCCATTTCAGCGCTGACAACAAAAATAAGCATCCATGGAACTAATAATAGAGATATGACAATGTGATATATATATCGATAAAAATTCTATACCCAGGCTTACCCATATCGTCCATTCTATTTATGTATCATATTAATATAATGCCATACAAGAAATAAATGTACCAAATAATACCTAGGCTAACAATTTATTTGAAAGTTATAGATCATTCGATGTTATTGATTGTATTCATATTCATTTATTGATAAAATATAAGCTTACAGAATATACAACCAAATCGCTTATATCTATGCTAAACTAACAAAATAAAATAAAAACAAGAAAAAAAGATCACCAATTCTTAAATATTACCATACACAGTATAAATTACAGCCACAACAGTATAATGGGATCTTTTTATTATCATCCCTTATTAAATAATATACCTCTTGCAAATGTAAAACAATATTTCAACAATTAATTCTTCTGGGGCAGCAGCAATGTGCCGGATACCATCTAGCAGGATATAAAAAGAGATAAAAACTTTAAATTATATAGTTATCAGTTATTTACAACTTCACTCTCAAAATTCAAAATACAGTATTAAAAAACTATTAAAAAAACAGAATTAAAACTGAATTTTTCATACAGTCTTACTATGTGCCAAGAACGCTGGCTGCGTTGCCTTTCTAAATGGCTTAGCTTTTAAGCGAAAAAATAAGCAGCCCTCTTATCACCAGCAGCGACAATCAGTCGCGGATATTTTTTTTAGGAACTTCACCGTACCTGAACATCACAGACCAATAAAAATGTGCTCATCTGTTAGCACAGACCACCTAGCCTACGAGACATGTAACGAAAGGCGACAAATGTTTGTACGTCATCTGCTCAACCAGAGCCTATATAGTAGAACACGAACGCTACCCAGTTTAATAGTAACCAGACAACAGACCTACGCACTGTGTCCTTAGCGCTACAATTTTTTATAATAAAAAACAGTAAAACATGCCTACTTGCGCAGTAAAGTGGTTTAGTAGTGATAGCAGGAAACATAATTTCAAGAAGGATAAAATCACGTTTCACCGGTAAGTGCAACATTTATTAATCTTAAAATACTAAAAACGTGAAGGTACAACATATTCAGGTCATAGTTCTGAGGCTGTCCTTGTCAAGCACACAAGTATTATAGTTGCGTCTCTATCTATCAATCAGAGGGACTGCAGGCGGCACGTGTAAGTAGATATGCCCAAAAAAGTATCGTTAATTAACGTAGTATCGTAAGTTTATCGACTACTTATTGCGTTATTGGTTTTTGTGTAGACGAACAGTCATCCTATTATATTTGTGTATTAATCTATTTGTAATTATAATTTGAAATCGAAATTACAGTTAAGTGCAGTGGGTGACAGTAAGTATGAAGAAACCTCCAGATCGTAAAAAACTGCTCCTTATCAGGGAGTCACCCTACTGCCTGCAAAACTATAGCACTTTGACAAAAACTTTTGCCATTACAGTATTAAAACCTTGGTGAAATTTGATCGCCCATAATATTTTTTTAAAATAGCGAAAAATCTGCTTCTGATCATTAGGGAGTAAATCTAATGCATGCGCAAAGTATAGCAATTGGCCGCTAACTTTAGGTATGCTATTTCAAGATTTAGTTAGGTAATTAACTAATTACTTATCAGAATTTTGCTTAGATTCCCAGCTGATGGTGATACAAAGGGGACACGTATCTCGAAAACTATGAGAGACGGAAACTGGTTTCCGAATTCAAACAGCACAATATGCTGTAAGAAATTAGCGTTGTAAATGACATGTAAAATACATGTATATATTTTAAAGAACTTTCCATGTATTTAACGGTGAATTTTACGCATCATTTATTTGTTTATAATTACGTTACATTTTCATAGTCACCTAAATTTACGCGTACGACATATGGATGTGACACATCTCTAAGTTACGGCTCCGCGCCGCCCGCACACCTTTCTTTCTTCTTATCTTGACAGACTAATTTAATTAGAGAATCGTAATGGTTTCATGTCTCGTACGTTGGGTGGTCTGTGTCTGTCAGAGACTCATATTTGGACTACTAACTTAGTTCAGTAGCCTCTGATGCAGCGCCTGGTTTAAACAAGTTGCCCATGAGATGAGAGTCTGCACAGGTGTCGCAAGTATATTCCACACTAAAGCTTTATCTCTCTCCCAAGTATCCAAAGTCATACCGTCGGGTATAATATTCTACAAAGCTCTAAAACTAAAACATTTACAGAGACACGAGCTTTTCACACGACATCGTTTAAAGAACCGCTACGGGATAATATTACATTAAAAAATGCCACATTATTATTACCCGGTTATTTAATCGTGTAACAAAATATGATATTAGTGGTGGATTAAACCAAATACACTAGAGTAACTAGCCTTCGAATAATTTTACTCTTTGGTTTTACTCCGAGATAACTTCGTTTGCGTTTTTCCATCATAACCAATACTGGGTATTGTTACTCTAGGGTAGGGCTGCCATCCGTCCGGGTTTGCCCGGATTTGTCGTAGTTTGGAAGACGTCCGGGGAGCGCCCGGGCGGGGTTTGAATCTGGACTTTTATTGTAGTCCGGGTGCAACCCGGAACCAGATCCCGTTCCCATAATTTATGTAAATAAAAGCTATGGGTTAGGTATTTCTCTCTTGTCCTCACAAGAACGATGAAACACACTATTTCATGCAACAAAAGAGGCTTAAAAATAAAGTTTTCTTCTATCAAGTACGGAGTAAAATATATTTTAATCAAGATGTAAGTGAATGAAAAAAGGGTTGAAATGTCCGGGGTCCGGCTCCAAAATCCGGGGAAGTTAAGCTTTTGGTCCTGGGGGGCAGGTTTTAGAGATGGCAGCCCTACTCTAGGGTTTGTAAATCAATAAAATTTTCATCAGTTGTCGGCGACTTTGGTTGTTAACAGATATGGGTAGCAAAGAACATCGATAAGTAATATGGACTAGGAACTCGACAACCCTATTGAATTTTATTGTTTATTAAAACTCAGTAATATAAAACCAAACATGTTGTTAGTTACGATATTAAGAATAGTAATTTTTTTTAAAGTTAAATATTATAAATTGTTTAAATTTTTAATATTAGCTGTTAATTCACTTATTCTCATTATTACTAAAAATAATTCTTATTATATAACTAAAATCGAACATATTCAATCTACACAAAATACTTTAATCTTTTCGTCTAAAAGTTTAAAATACAGAGGTAGATACAATTTATACAACACAACAACTTGAGCGTATTATGTCAATTCTAGTTCCCAGTGCGAAACATTTCGGCTCTTGAAATCGGCACAAGCATATTGTAGAGTATAAGCTAGTCCAGCGTACTTGTATATATAGAGCTCAGTGAATCGGAAATTATAAAAGTCGAAGCAATATTGACAACGTGGAAGGGGTGAAACCGAACCGATTGGTTGTCTGATTGTGGAAAGCAGAGCGAGGAATTAAGGAATGTAATAGGTTTATATGTAAACCATCATCATAATACAGAAGAAGTACTTTTTAAATAAAATAAACCAATACTGTGGCTGATAGATGTAGTCTACCTCCTCGTTTTTGAGTAAACTTTAATAGGCTGTAATGGTAGTATGTGATTGAAGTTTTAAAACGTGCTGAATGGGTGTAGGCACCTGTGGCTGACCATGACGGTGGTACGTCCGTACGCGGCGGCGTCGAGCGCACGCTGCACTTTGGCCTCGCTGTGCGAGTCGAGCGCCGATGTGGCCTCGTCCAGCAGCAAGATCTTGGGCCGCCGCACCAACGCGCGCGCAATCGCGATGCGCTGCTTCTGCCCGCCCGACAGCTGCGCACCGCGCTCCCCTATCATGGTGTCGTAGCCCTGTTAAAGTTTGATTTCGTTAAACAAAATGCCTCCTAGCAGCCTTGTACTTAATGGAAAGAGGTGATAAAAAAACTCATCAGTGATGAGTCTGGTAAAAAAGCCAATCTAAACAGTCTCAAGCAAAGATACAGAGTAGCCTTTCGGTATTCTACAGAATACATTTCGGCGAGTGTGCGTGGGAATTGCATAGCTTAATTCCTCACTCTCCTTTCCATCATTTATTAGTCCGAATCAAACTGTTTGTTTCGTAATGTGTATCTATAACAAAAGAGTGTAATAATTTGCTCGCATGTCTGTCCATCCGATTAAAATGTGTGTCTTCAAGACAGGAGTGAATAGCGTTTTGTTAAGCTTAATACTGCGCTTTACCATATTCGATTTTTTTATTTTATTTATTTAAGAAATTTATGGTTACAAAGATAAATAGATTTAGTGTAAGCATAAACTCATTAGAGTTTTTCCGTACACCATTGCTGTCGACACATTATTCTAATTAACACATTAC
>DWHP01006878.1:0-11214 GCA_018247895.1 Parnassius honrathi | reverse complement strand
ATATATATATATATATAATGTATTTAACACGTATTTACGCTATTGAACGTGTGCATAAGTTTTAATAATCCATTATACCATTTCGTCCCGAGAGAGACGTATGAGGCGATTAAACGATGTGCCTGAATGACCTTGTAGCTTCGGAAATTAGAATATATAAAATAGAATCGTTTTTATTATACATGGATTACAGGAATACTTATTGAGTGTTATAAGTACAATTTTAATAAGAGTTAATCCCCTATTTCTTAGTAACTCCTTACGATTAAAAGTAAGAGTGCTTTTTTCAGTTAAAAACAAAATCTCGTTAAATAATATTATACTCACTGTAAAAAGCCTTTACACCTAGACACTAAGATGCGAATAATGACACAGTAATAAGAAAAATAATGGTTGCAGGTGCGTTTCATTGAGAATATGAAACGTTGGTTAGAATTAGTCTTCCGTCGCACCCTTTAATGATACGCCGGCATTCCACGGAGCGTGGGAAGAGGAACAAGATAACTCACACAGTTATGTAAAGAAGGAAAACCGTGTTTAACTTTTGTTTCTATTACTTTTGGTGTTTGTTGACAAAATTAAAATAGTAAGTTATTACGTAGTTATTTTAAGTAAACGTGAATCATAATATTGCTGATGCAAAATGTTTTATTTGTACATAAAACATGAAACTAAATTATGAATAAAAAGTTTTGTAGTCACCTTTTATCCAAAACCTCTATTATAGCCCAAAAAAGCACTTTCCTACCAATGCAACATACCCGTACCCCTTAGTTTGTCTCACATAGAATATTTTGCCATAGTTGCCACGCTTGGGTTTGCCACAGCAGTTTTTTTATAAATTTGATCAGGAAGATGCTGCTGTCCATGTGCTGTTTCGATTTCCCTCTATCGTCATCTCGTGACGTTATGGTGTAGTGGATACTCTTATACAGCCACTGTACTAATCAAAACCAAGTCCCCAAATGTTTCTTAGGATTTTTACGTACATAAATACAGAAAAAATACAGAAAAAGTGTTATATTATGTTACGTGGAAGTGTTGTTATTGAAATACGTATAAAAGAACTTTTAAAATGGAAATCAACATCCAAACAAGAGAACATGCGATTTTAAATAACCGTTCTTGCCGCAACAGTATTATCAAAGTAGTTCTTAAATATATTAAAATATTTTGACTCTATTTAAAAATACATTATATTTTTAAAGTATCCAAAATATGTAACCGCGACTCTCGCTTGACCAACTTTTGACTTAAATGTAGAGTAGAGTGATAACATACGTGTATTTCGTCGAAAAATGTACCGCGCCCTAAAGTAACGTGCATTTCGTGGAGGCATATCTGTAGACGCGCCTAAACCAAAATTAAACATTACAAGCAGGAAACAAAACGGGTTATAACTCTTTAAAATGTGAAACCATAATTATATTTATCTCATGAATAAAGAGAAAAATGGTTTTGGTTAAAATATAGGCTGTCTATTTAGTAGTAGAGCCATGGTGCAGCTGTCTTGTGGTTGCAGCACGAATAGATCGGCTCGACTGGAGTAGAACCACGTTCTCACAGAGTACCACCATAAAATAGCATCTTGATGCTGCTGTGTTTCGTATAGTGAGTGTAGAGAACCAGAGGCCCTTTTTACTGGAAACGAGGCATTCCATCTCTGTACTCAAGGGTGAAATATGAATATTGATTCTTAATTGAAGATAAATGTAGATGTCTATGGGCCACAGCATCCACTTATCATCAGGTAGACCGTGTGCTCGTTTGTCACCTTTATTTTATAAGAAAAAAAAAGAATAATTGGTAGATTCAAGGACCAGGCCCGAATCCGCCGTTCACTTCCTATAATGAAGTTAATTAGTTTGAATTGTTCTTGTGTTCGTAACCGCGATTGCCGCTCATGAGATCCCGAGTTCGAATCTCGGAATAGGCTCAAATTCTTTAAAAAAAAATTCTCAGTAGCCACACGGAGTCAGGAAATTGTCGGTGTTTCAACCCTCTGCCTCAGGAATCAAGTTAAAATCTGTGACCAAAATTCGGTCTGGAGGACTTTATTATAATAAAGGAACATCAATGTTAAACGAGATACTTTATCAAAAATAAATAATTTTGTGATATAAGGCGTGTAAGGGGAAATTGTCTTTTTCTCCTGTAGCAACCTCATTTGCACGCACTAAGCCCCTCGAAGAAGTCGATTTTTACTTGGTGGTAGTGCTTACATCTTGTAAAAATCGGTAGGTATAATCGCACAATATAATACTTTAAATAAAACTAAACATATTTATACGTGGTAGAGCCACGCTGCAGCTATATTAGTTGTGTACGAATGGGTCGGCTCGACCGGGTTAGGACCACGCTCTCACAGAATACCAGCGTAAAATAGCAGCTTAAGGCTGCTGTGCTTCGTACGGAACCGAAGACCGTTTTTACTGGAAACGAGGCATTCCATCTCAGTCCTCAGGGGCGACAATGCATCTGCATTTTGATTCTTAATCGAGGATAAATGAAGATGTGTACGAGCCACAGCATTCACTCACCCTCAGGTACCAAAATTGTGTTAGTTTTTCAACCTTATTCTATAAAAAGACTACTACTCTACTCAAATAATATTCTTACCTTATAATATATTATGCGTTATGAACCAAGACATAACCGACACTTTTTGTATATGACAAAATTTTCTAACTTATGTCTAGAGAATGGAATAAGTAGACGCCTGATATAATCCCAATCTTGATACTAAACCTAGTCTCGCCTTATCTGATAGACGGGCCACGTCACTTAGCGGTAGCTACGTGATGCGATAAATGGTGTTTTTCTCATGGACCTATTAAGCACATAAAAACTTCATGTTGCTTATTCTTTCAAATATAATAGTTTTTTTTATTTTTGTCTCCATTCCTCTCTGTTTCTTTCAAAAGTTGAAAGTGTGTGCAAAATCGTACACTATTTGAAAATTTGCAATCTATAGCCAGGCGTGTGACGGCAGATTGTATAAACTTATAGGAGTTCTGCGTCCCACGCTGGGACATATAGAACTTTACATTTTAAATAACTTAAAAATATTTTAAGTTTAATATAAATTTAAAAAAGCACCATACACTGTTCTAATTTTATATGAAAACTGACCTTTTTTCTTTAAAAAAAGAAGAAGAAAGAGGGACATATGCGCACAAACTTCAAGTAAATCACACAGTGGTGGACCGCCGATAATTCAGATGATGTGGATGTGGATAGTATCGTAAATTTTGTCAGCTGGAATAAAGCTGGAAAAAATGTTGAATTTGGCAGCTGGAATAAATCAGAGGAATTTCATACCTACCTGACGACCTACACGCTTTATTAATAATAAGTTAACACGCGTGTGGGCTTTAAAAATAAGTATTCATTACCGGAATTCATCTATAACTATTTAAAAGTCGTATTTCCAGAGATTTATTAATTAAAATCTATATAGCCTCATTAGTTCCATCGTCAAATACTTTAAAAATATTTGTTCAACCTCGGGAACTGTTTTACAAATTGTTTCATTAATAAACAATTTCAAACTGGTGAAGATAGCATCTGTGCTTGGAATAAATTTATTATATTGACATTAATTACATAAGGTGATCCCAATTAGCGGCAATATTTTTAGATAACGCGTAAATTATTAGGATTGCTAATGGTCAACATTAATATATTATGACTTTATTTAAGCTAATGTCGAATTATTACTTGAAACAACTATGTGATTTTTTCACTAATTAGGTCAGTATATGATGATTTAAAAAACTTAAATTAGCATAAAAATGTGTTAAATTTTCTTGCAACTTTTACTACAATATTAGAAAATGAACTAGCAACATTTTTGAATTGACATAAGGATGTATAAAGATTTAGATTAATTATTAATCAGTACGTAGGTTAAGTGGCGGCGTAAGAATATCCACAGAGTGAAAACAAACTCAGATATGGGCAGCAGTGTCTTTCAAATTGCAGCTAGAAATAAAAACTGTGGTTGCCAACCACATATTTATTACCACAGTTGCCAAGCGTGGCAACTGTGGTAATAAATAGAGGGGATCCCTATGAGGCAATCTATGAGGGAATCCGTGGTCCGTGTTCAGCAGTGCACATTTGGTAGGCTGTAACGATAATCAGTAACAGCAACTGACATTACTCAAAATGAAACATTTTGTTTGATGTGTTCGAGAGACAATAATAAATGGATGTTCCAAGATATGTGAAGTTCGGCAAGATTCACTTGCGATATAATAAAAGGAAATTTACGCGCAACAGTAAGACGTTAATGGGACAATATTTGGCAGCAGGCACTTGTTGAAGAAAGAGCCGTGATAGCTCGTGATAAATCGTGATAGCTCCGGGGCTAAGCGCTCGCTGTAAATTTCACAGTACCCCAACAATCCGGGTTCGATCCCCGCCGGCACCAATGAAATTATTGATTTAGCACGTTCTCGGAGGTGAAGAATATTTCGAAGACATGATGTGTAGTAGTCCACTGACATGCATTGTAGCAGCACGGCGGACTTTTCTCTGGTCTAAAACTCTTTTAGAATTCAAAAGACGCTTGTGCCCAGCAGTGCGACATACATAAACCGTAGCTTTAACTTAACTTTAACTTGTTGAAACGATGACGTAGCATTTTTGATTTTCAAAAAGTGTTTTTTGTAATATTTTGACATTGACTTCAATTTCATTTTTTTGCGGACTATTAACATCGAGTATAAGAGTAAGTAAACGAACCTACATCTAGTAAGTGATGAAACGAAGCTACTGCAGTCCACGGACAGGGCACGTTTGACAAAGAAGGTTACAGATACGTTGATCCCCCTGAGGACTAAGATGCAAAGCCTCACAGCTTATAATTATACTGGTTATTCAGATCGTAACACGAAAGTACAAGCTCTGCTTTGTGCTGCCAGAAATAGTACGACTACGTACCCAGACGGACTCATAGCCGGAAATGAAGCCCTACCACCTAAAAGATAATTGGTTTCTGTTCGTGGTATAGCCATACTGCAGCTATATTATGGTTGTAGAATGAATGGATCGGCTCGGCCGGGAAGGACCACGCTCTTGCAGAATAGCGGCGTAAAATAGCAGCTTATTGCTGCTGTGTTTCGTACGGTGAGTGTACAAATTCGGAGACCCGTTTTACTGGAATCGAGGCATTCCATCTTAGTCCTCAGAGCTGACAACGCATCTGCATTTTGATCCTTAATCGAAGTTAAATGTAGATGTCTATGGGCCACAGCTTCCACTTACTATCAGGTGGACTATGTGTTCGTTTGTTATCATTACTCTAGTATGATAATAATACTGTAAACAATTTTTTTTAATAGTACTGTCGACAAATGAAGGTCATTCCACCTGATGGAAAATGCATGCGATGGCTCTTAGGCAAATGCATCCACCTTCAATCAAGAATCGAACTGCAGATGCCTTATCAGCCTTAAGGAGTCAAATGGAGTCCTTAGATCAGTAAAAGTGGTTTCTGGTTCTTGTCCCTCACTTTTCGAAATACAACAAACCCGTTCGTGCTACAACGTGCAACAAGAGTGTAACTTCACTACGATCGAATAATAATGAAGTTGTTTAAGTTAAGATTGTTACTGTAGCAAATTTAATTATTTATTAGAAGGTACTTCAACAAAATATAATTTATACAACAGTGTTTCCGAAATGGAACATATGCAAACGTCAAAATCGGAGATAGGCTGGTACGATAATAAAGGACCTTAAATTAAGTAGTTTGTGTTTTTGCAAAAATATACTCTGCTAGCGACTGGGATTTCAACTCGCAAATAACTTCTGTACTTTATTCCTCCAATCTAGTCTAATCTACATAGCCATACTATTGAATACAAGTAACTTTTATTTAAACTAAATATTTATTGTAATTTTTTTACACAGTTCTCGCGACAACTCGCTTTCACCTCATTTCAAGCTTAACTCAGCTCTCACGTGTCGCCTTGTGGGAGGATTGACCAGGGAACAAAGAGCCGTTTGTCATGAAGTACCCGACACGGCGGCGGTCGCCTTCGAGGGCCTTCAAATGGCGGTTAAGGAATGCCAACATCAATTTCGGTGGCATCGGTG
Source organism: Parnassius honrathi (assembly GCA_018247895.1). Classification (NCBI taxonomy): domain Eukaryota; kingdom Metazoa; phylum Arthropoda; class Insecta; order Lepidoptera; family Papilionidae; genus Parnassius; species Parnassius honrathi. Next base: position 5,109 of record DWHP01006878.1, on the reverse strand, counting down.
GAACTGTTCCAGTCTCATGGCCAAGAGCACAAACCCCCATGCCAGTGCTATTATGAAAAGAGGTAAGTGAGGTATTCTTTTTATACTTTATAACCTATCATACGAATAAACAAACGTCCTTTTGGTATCTTATTTGTTTTTATTTTCTATTACTACTAATTTGAGCGTAGTTCATGAGCTTGATTGCTGTAATATCAGCAGCTAAAATTTATTCAAAGATTATACACAATACAACAAATATAAACAAATTAAAATTTAAAGTTATATGAATGAAACACGTGAAATATATTACGATTGTTTCATTTTTATTTTCTGTCAGGTTATAATTTATTTGTTGGATAACTTTCAACTGATGATTGAAACATCAGCCCAAAATTAACGTTTCATAATTTAGGGTTGATTTTTATATGATTTTAATTTGCTTTTAAATACCATTATATCTTTTAATTATAACTTAGCCAATACGTGCATAATATTTATACATGTCAAACTCTTTAATTAACAGTTTTCCCTTTTCATTGGTGTATAGATAAACTTTATTTGCTGCGCCTTTCATTGTTTCGCGATTTAAAAGTAAATTGGCCTCTTTACTAAGATGACGTCGTAGACGTTTGTAAAATGTAGCTTTGAAATAAATCCGTATTAATAAATATAGTATTCATATTATCTCTCACATGCATGAAAAGTACCTATCATATTTTTCTAAATATTTTTTTATGTTTACCTCGTAATTTACATTTTCGTAAAGTTATATTATGTACGTCGTCCGTATATTATATGCAAGTAGGTCAAATTATGCAAGTTACAATTAAATTAAATGTCTCAACAAGGTGACTAGCTAAATAAACAAATTGTATTCTATTATTCGAAGAAAAGCATTGTCTAAAATCGGTTATTACAATATAGTGGTAAAATTTGGTGACGACCATAGCGGCACCGCTGCCCATCTCCTGATTTGTTTCCCTCTGTCGCCTTTTACGACACTCGGTATGATGTGGGGTAGTAGTTATTCCTACACCGCCACTACACGCTAACTCATACACTCACCACATTCTAACTTAAAGCCAGTCTTCATTTACATAACTACTGGTATTAAATAGTACTGCATCATAGTAAAATAGCATTGTTATTGCAATCTTGAAAGGAAAAACCATCAAAATGCCAATAAACATTCATATTTATTAATAAGAATTTGTCGCTAATGAAAATGGTGTAGTAACTCCTTGAATTCATTCAGAACGAGCGGGTAGGTAGGTAATTTCGACATAATGCCAAAACTGGTCCCGCTGAAGTTATTTCAAACGAAGTTTTTATTGGAATAAGCTCAAAAACATTCAGACCAATCGCTATCGGCCATTACAATCCGAATTTATTACGGCGAAAAATTATCCACGCACATTAATACGACAGGGGACTCTCGCGGTGCTTGCATTATTGCATTATGTTTAGTATTTACTGAGTGTAGTCAGTCTTTATGTCTATATCTCCGGGTGTAAACGGCTTTGTCGACCTTATTTTTTCCACAATCATCGCACACGTTGACGTGAAAATTTACGAGCATTGAAGATGGGAGACAACAAATAATAAGACAGGCCTTGGTGGCCAGGTGTAGCTCCGCTCCCGCGCCCCGCGATTTCACGCTACGTGTGGGTCCGACCGACTCGCCCCGCGCCCGGTGCCTTACCAATTAATATCCTAACTGATATTGCTCGAACGAAGAATCCGTAAAGTACGTTAATTATATTTTCTTATAACTGTGCTCATTTCTATATAACTACTACCAAAATTAATTCTAACAATCGTTAACAATTTCCATTGCAAATACAACGGCAAGTTCCCGTTCAAAGTTTTACATCTCAGGTTTATAGCGCCTTAATAATATTATTAAATAATTTATTTTTTCAATATTTAAACGTAGTGACCCATTTTATACAGATATGTTAAAGTTATATCATTAAGAACGCAAAAGTGAAGTAATATCTTATATACAGTATACAAACATATGCCTTCTCACATTTCTGAGAAGAACTTGACGTCCTAAAAATATTTTACTCCTTACAAAGTTTTCCTTCACCACCAAGCACGTGGTAAATCAGTATGTGAAATTGCAATTAACCATTTTAATGCCGGTGGCGATCAGACCCAGTTTTTTCGTATAGTTTAAAAGGACAAATGCGAAATCTCAAACAAATTTTGGTTGACCTTTTTGCGTCTACAAATGCAAAATATATAAAAATAAGGAGTTTAAAATCCTGACCATTTTTTTCTTTTCAGTCATACTACTGCAGGAAGTCAGGAATGAAAGATATTCCAGTTTAAACAAACTACACGTCAGACTAGGCTGTATAAAACGCCTTAATTGGCAAATCGTTACAACAAAAACTAGTAAATATAATTCTCGTACATGTTTATATAGGGTACTTACTAGCATAGTAGGAATCCTTAAAGAACACATTAGTTTATATAGAAGAGTTTTCTGAATAAAATACACGTCAAACTCGCCTGTATGGTATAAGACCTTTGCCTGTCTTGTCTGACGAATCTAACAACTACAACAACTAGTCAATTAAGTTTTGAATTGTGTATAATGATTTTTTCCAGACCTCGATAGCCCATAAGCTTGATTAGACAAAATAAAGTAAATTATCTTATTGACATCCGTAATGGTGGCTTAGTAGACGCATAATAATTCCATCAACTTTTATTTCGTCATTGTCCTTTACGGCGAGCGCTTAGCTCCTGAGCCACCAGGGCTAATAAGAATGTAAATTAAAAGTTACAAGATATAATGTTCTGTACCCGTATTCTGAATGATTTTATTGTTTTTCTTAACTACCTACTAATGTACTTTTCCTGACAGATAAAGCGCGAACAAGTGTAATGAGATTTTTAATCACATAATATTTAATAAGAGCCGTGGTAGTTCAGAAGAGCCGTGGTAGCTCAGATGGTTAGCACTCGCTGTAAATTTCACTGTAGGCAAGTAGCCCGGGTTCGATTACCGCCGGCACCAATGAAATTGTTAATTGTAATTTTAGTGCTGTTTTACCACGCGTTCGGCGTTGTAGGAAAACATCGTGACGAAATCTGCATGTTTGAGAGATAAAAAAAATATTTCGAAGATATGTGAAATTCGCTGATACGCATTGGGGCATCGCGGCGAACACATCCTTGCCCTAAAACCCTCTCAGAAATGGGACGTGTATAGGCTGTAACTTTTTTTATTTTAATATTTAATACAAGGAAATTGTTTCCGACCAAAATAAGAGTATCCTTAACCGACAAGCATGTTTGCGTAGGTATATGGACGTGAAAAATTTATATCATGTATAAAACAAGCCACCTAATTAAACTTCTTTTACATAACTTACGACGACGTATACTCAGACAGATAAAATACTGTTTGTATCCTTTGATACTAATATATGTTGTATTTTAAAAATTTAATGATTAAAACTTGCCGTTAACAAAGTTATTAGTATTGCATATATTTTATAAGGCTTAATTTACACCATATTAACATATTAGACAACTCACATTATTCCACATACAATACACTATTAGTATTGATAACGTTCCGTGACGACACCTTCCGGCCCAGCAACGACACGATTCCGTTGAAATTGAAAAATTGTGAAAAAATAGCGTAACTAAACACTTAAACATCTTTCTTAACTTGCCCATTGTTGGGGTCCTGAATTGAAACGCCAGAGACAGAATGAAAAGAAAAAAATCCGAAGAACAAATCAAGAGGCTTTTAAATAGGATAATAGCGATCGATGATCGCCGAAGAAAGATAATAATCATTTGGGACCGTTGGCTTTTTTTGCCGGGCATGTAGATACATCGATGAAAGGATACTGCGGACGGATGGCGTTCTGGATAGATCACGCGATTTGTTCCGCTTCCCTGAGATCTTCCACACGTTGTTAACGCTCTTGTTGTACGTGATGCTGGCACAATACTGGCGCACTGTCAACGATTTAATGACTTTTGTGTAGCTAATGAGACCATTGTCAAGAAATGTTTTCGCCTCGGGCGTTAATAGCCGGTGATGGGGCCGAGATTAGCTTGAGATCAGATGACGCGACGAACGTTGTCGGTGTCACGTGAGAGAATGGCGCTCGTCAGGACGGCAAGGGTGGCGAGCATGCGTTGATACGAATCTGACGTGGCGGTCGCACGTGACGTGAATTCACTGAGCGAATGTGTCATAAAAAAGTGACATTTATTGGCATTTTATACCAACAGCGTGTCAACAGGTGACAAAGCAACGACTACAGAATGTGGTTATGATGCTGCAAAAACCACACGTGTTGCTATACTGTCTTATCTAGTGCCCTGTCATCGTGAGAATTTCGTACGAGACATCTTTACTTTATTTAGACAAAGTTACTTACAATACCGTGTATTTAAAGTAATTCATTTAGATTAGATTGCAAAAAACCTTGACAAAGTATCTGAGATATTCAAGTGTGAGCATTCGATATTTAAAAATAACATTAAAAGAAACTAAAAGAGAACGTGTTAAAATGTCTCAATGCTAAGATGCAGCCCGACCTCCTAATGGTCAAGATAACATCATCCTCGGTGCGTTACCGAATCGTGCTTCTTCAGACGTCTTACAACTGTGAGAAAAAACACACAAAAGGCCCCATAAAAATATGATTTTGTCCAAAGTTCCCAGTTTCGGACGTGACATTGAGTGCCTTTTTTCTCTCACCTTTTTGTTCCCCATCGGATTATGAAGGCCGCTTTTAAGGGTTAATTAAGTCAAGGAGTGTATTAGTGATGATGCGAAATTTTTAAAAATACTTTTAATGGAACGGTCTTCGGTATTTTTTTTCATTTCACTTTAATTAATAAATTATTTTTGAAGCTGTCGATTAAATCAACAAGTATTACACATAACATGCACTTTATGTGAACGCCTCATACATTTTTTCTTCGGGTCCCTTTGACTTGATTTTGAAACGGAAGATTAAAAAATTTCGATGCCGATTTTCGTCCGCATTTTCTTTTTAATGAGCAATTATCGAAATTTGAAATCATCATTATCATCATCATTACAGCCCTTCACAAGTCCACCGCTGAACATAGGCCTCCCCC
>DWHP01006877.1:0-11214 GCA_018247895.1 Parnassius honrathi | reverse complement strand
GTTTAGGTCAACTTTAGAATTGTTCACCATCTGTTCGTGAAGTTTCATTACAAACTGTTCAGCTAATGTGAAGTCACAAATGTTGGCAAAATTTTAAACCAGGACACGTGCATACTCAGAAATGAGCGGAGGCCTGTGCCCAGGAGTGGGACGTATATAGACTGTAACTTTACTTTTACTTTACGTGCATACGTTAGGTCCAAACAGTACTAAACGGCTTAACCACGCAACTTATGTAAAACTGTAAACAAATTGTTTCTTGTAAGTTTAAATGAATATTGTTGATTTGGATTATTGTACTGTAATGGTATTTGGGATGTATATACATGTAAAAAATATTCCCCACGCCATGTTTATTTGTCAGTGCACTATGTTTTGCCTGAACTGCTAAAAGGGCTTTTCATCAATCTTAAAATATCTATAAAGGCCGAATGTACTTACTAGTTTGTTATAAACTATTAATTATTTAACAGTGAACTTATAAAAATGGTGAAAACTACTAGACAATCGCTATTAGTTTGTTTTTAGGTTATTGTGATATGGTGATAATCATATTTTAGCTTGTGTCGCTAAAATTTGTGGTGGGTCAAAATGTCTCCTTTACGTTTTCTGGATCAACTATCATTTATTGGAGCCAGTATATAATCCAATATAATATATACTAGGTGCAACCTAAAAATACATCATAAATCATACGATTAAATATTTTCCGTTTACTAATTTTAATTGATGTTAATGTAAAATAAAAATAAAATAAAGTATTACAAACACAGAACTAAAATTGCAAAATATATATCTACATTTTTGTCAAGTAATATGAGAACACATGTGTGATTGTGCGTCCATTGGGAGAATGGATAACATAGGTTTAATATTTTTGAGTTATTCTGTTATAAATTGCCTGTCTTAAATTGCGGTTAGCAATCTACATAAATAAGGCCATACAAAACTGGATCACTGACAAATCGTGATGCACGTATTGTACTGCGTATTGTCTGTACAACGGAATAATATCACTGACGAAGTGCACTACTCCGATTCGTTGCGTAATAGTTGTGACCTCCGCTTCGCACCATCTCTTCATATCTTTTAACTAGTTTTACCCGTGTCTCTTATCGAGCAAAGTTAGGGCGTATCTGCACTTTCTTATTAAAATTGTAATTTATGCTATTTCCGGACGCAGTAAGAAACTGATCAGGTATTCATGAATGGCCGTCGGCGCGAAAGGCTGGATTAACGTGAAGGCGAAGTATTATATGTAGGCAAGTAGTGGTTCTGCTTCGAATCTCATCGTTACGAATTCTATCACGCGGAGAAACTCCAAGCATAACCCCCTCAATAGCTCTCAGAGCGATCTTTAAACTTTCTCGTACCACCCGCTTTCAAATACTCCGCTATGATTTCATCTTCACCCCGCGACTTGCTGTTTTTACGGTGCTGGAGAGCCTGAACATGAATCTCCCTTAGACTGATGTTCGGGATATCACCGGAATGGTGTCGAATGAGACTTGCTCTTGGGGTACTCACATACGTAGAATACACACAGTAACTTTTTTATATAATGTTCTCGTAAGAAGTCTACTTGAAACGAACGCAAGTATTTGGAATCCACATGAATGCGAGTATAGTGTCATGGTCGAAAAAATACAAAATAAATTCACACGATTTTTATACTTTAAGCAGTACGGAATCTATCCTTGTTTTCCACTAATGTATCCGAGTCTGTTTGTACTGGGTATGGTTGGTTTTAGCCGCCTGAGTGTGAGGAGAGACATCACGCTTATCAAATATGTGTGGAAAGTATTACGTGGATGGGTACATCACCCGGATGTGCTCGATGCGTTAAAGCTGCGGGTGCCTAATAAATACGTGTGTTCTCGTCGTCCCCCATTACTCCTCGTGCCCGCTGCTAGGATGAAGTTGCTTCAGAATGCACCATTGTCACATGCTATACACTATGTTAATATCATCTCACAGCATATCTAAATATTCGCATGTAGTGAGACGAAATTCATAATTGCAGCATACAAATGCGTTGAAAATTGTATTGTTTTTGATTATTATTTTATTTTACCATCAATTTGATAGATTTCACACTAGATATCATTATTTATTAGCAAGTAGTTTTCTTATATTTAGGTTAGTTATAGCATCGTATTGGTTTAATAACTGTAATGATGTTATAATTGTGTGATAAATAAGTAAATAAAATTAAACAAATTAAGCTTGCGTATAGCTCTAACCACTATGTGAACAGTCGTCCGTAGAACCTCTCAATCCACGAGGTTTTCCAACGACGACGCTGTCACAGTTGTCCCCAAAATTGGACAACTCTCTTGCGAAGACTTTGTAGCCTTGGTTTCGCTTAATCCTTCTTCAATACGATGCGGCTCGTAAGTATTGTCGTATGATTTTTGAAATCTCTCTGTTCAGTTGCCTGTTCGTTGTCACATCTACTGAGGACCACAGTTTCACTTCCCGTCTAATAGCCATAATATTAAGAGTGTGATCGAAGAATTATTGGTTAATGCTGTAAAGGGTCACGCAAAACTTAGCTACGACCGCATGGACAGGAAGACATGGTGTAGTGGAATCTCTTATGCAGCGACTACACAACCGAATTCAGTTTCTATTGGTACACGAAAGAGAAATAATATAAAGCGCTGAGCACGAGTGATATTTCTATTGTTTAAAAAAATTATCTATTAGGTACCTATAATTTTAATAATGAATCAGATGATATTGTTATCAATCAATCCATTTTAATATACAATATGCAATCGCTTTCTTAATATTATATAAAAGAAAATAATAGTAATAACAAGGTTGCTATTAAATGAGATCGTTCAAGACGGTAAATACTCTGTCAAGAACCATCACGTTTTATGCGTGCTTCAGATCTTTACGTTTATTATCCATATCTGTAATGACCGATGTTTTATTAATACGAGTGGTTCATGGTCGGCTTGTGAGGCTAAAGGTTTTTAGATTAACAATGTAATCAAAGAAATCCAATTTGCATTGATATTAATCTCTTTGTTATTAGTCTCTTAAAAATTAAGAAAAGAAGAAAAGTTTTATATTTCAAAAGTAGCGCTTCGCAATTCGTGATTCGACTCTGTGATTTCTGGATCTCGACAACAGCGCCACCCATCGGGTCCTATTGTAAATATTAACCATCCAGGGACACACAAAAAATGGATCGAGCCATTTTCGAGTTTTTGCGAGACTAACGGAAAGCAATTAATTTTAATATATTGAGATTGAATATTATAAGGGACAAAAAACTTTCGACGACAGTGTTGTCAAGTGGCAGTAGGCTACAGTTTTCAATTCTAGCTCCGGCTATCCGGCCAATGTTTTTAATTATTTATCATTAATGTTGAAAAGTTTTCTAACTGGTATTACCGTTTTCGCCACTTAGCGAGACCAAGTGCTACATTCACCAAGTACTAGGATGTCTGATCTATGTTTTTTTATAGAAAAAGGTTGCCAAACGAACACACGGTCCACCTGATGGTAAGTGCATTCCCATAGATATCTACATCTTCCTTGATTAAGAACCAAAATGCAGATAGATTGTTATACCTGAGGACTAAGCTGGCATGCCTCATTTTCATTAAAAAGGGTCTCCGATCCGCTACACTCATCATACTAAACACAGGAGTATTAAGCTGCTATTTTACGCTGGTATTCTGTGAGAGTGTGGTCCTTTCCTGGTCGAGACAACCTGTTCGTGCTACGACCATAATATAACTGAAGTATGGCTCTATCACGTACGCAGCATGGTTATACACGATTCGCTTATTATGTTACGGGAGCCGAATACGCGACTAGCCCCTGTACCACGATGAGCGTTTTACTTCCGACGTATGATGAGCGTCTATATTGTTTTTTTTTATTAGAGTATATAAAGAATGGATTCGACAATGTGTTGCTACAAAAGTATAGATACATTTGTGTAGCAAACCTATGAAAAGGTAAATATTTAATCGTAATATGCGATACTGACGGAAACAATAAATAGAAAAAGTTTGGTTTCGCGGTATGAATACATTAATATTTAACATTTTTCTTAATACTTATTTCACTGATCATGCAAACGTTTCTGAAGGCTATGAAAAAAATGGTAGAAATAAACCGAGGGAGGAAAAAAGTTGTTTAATTATATATAAAATATAATAACATAAAATGACATCTTTATATGTATATATGTACAATTCTTCCGGGACGGATCGCTAATATTTTTTTATTAAATATTCTTGTTAAGAACTAGCTCAGATCACGTGGTAGAGCAATGCTGAAGTTTTATTAGTTGTATAGTTGTAGCACGGTTGGGTCGTCTCGACCGGGGAAGGACCACACTCTCAAAGAATACCAGCGTAAAATAGTAGCTTAATGCTGCTATTTTTCGTTTGATAATTTTAGAGAACCAGAGACCCTTCTTACTGGAAACGTTTCCAGTAAAAAGCGTCTCAGCTTCTCTACTTACCCTACGATACGCAACAGCATTAAGCAGTTATTTTACGCTGGTATTCTGTGTGAAATAAGTCTATTTTTCTGTTTATAAGTTAATAATTTAAACACAAATACGAAAATTAATTTTAATGACACGAATCTAAGCACAAATTTTTTTGTACGTTTCGAGCTCAACTTAAATATTTTATTACCCGTAACTGCAAATCTGGAATCATTCAACCTGGTCACGTCTTATATTTCTGTCCCGTGTGTTTTATTTGCATTATTGCATTAACAATACTTTCGATGTCTTCGTCCTTACTTTACTATTTGCGGTCCAATTAGTGTAATATTGTTCAAAGATAACGTCGGGCTAAGTGAACAGTGGGTGAGCTGATATACTATAGAAATTTTACCTTTACGTTCAACTGACAGCACTTTATTAAAAAAAGTTTGAAGTTACCTTGATTGAGTGGCATTTTGTGATATATTTACCTCCAATCTGCTGCACCGCCAAATTTAAAACTTTGTAGATAGAGAGCGATTAGCGTTTCTTTATTTTTGCAATAATCAGTACTCGTATATTTGAAACTACTGCAGTAGTTTTGAACTTAAAAAGTATAACAAGACACTGAGTAATTATATGCCTGCACACAGAATATGGATTATATTAATTATAATTAAAACCAACAATTTGTCGGCTGGTTGTGTACCTCCCCAATTGTGTTGAAAGATGATCGAGAGATCAGTCGTTGCGCACTCTTAAAGCTGTTTTCCGTTTCCTGTCATTTTTCCGGTAATTTTAAACAGCTGTCGAAGATCACGAGATCCTTTAGGTCAGTGATTCCCAACCAGCGGTCCGCAAGAGCTTAGATATGGTCCGCGAAAGATTTAAATATTTTACTTACCTAATCCTTTTAAATAATCGCGATTTGTTATCAAACATTTATGATTTCTCTTACAATAATTACACAAATTATAATACTGTGAATGAAGATTTTTTTTATATAGAAGAGGGGGCAAACGAGCATGCGGTTCACCTGATGTTAAGTGACTACCGCCGCCTATGATCAACCGCAACACCAGGGGAATTGCAGGTGCGTTGCCGGCCCTTTAAGAAGGAGTAAGCTCTTTTCTTGAAGGTTTCTCTTCCGTTTAAAAGTTGTGATTAACATTTATTGTTAGATTAATATACTTTTTTCTTTCACCTTGTTGTCCCTGCTTACTAAGGAATCAATGTGGTCCCTGTTCAAAAAAAGGTTGAGAAATCCCGCTTTAGATAAACCGTGGCTTTGTAAACCTCTTACCACACCATGAGATAGGGTGATGGAGTGATTGTTTCTATTTTCCCAGAGTTATACGACCAAGTTTATATATCCACATAAAGCCACAGCGGAGCAGTAGCACGGGCCGACTTAGAATTTGATACGCCGCCGTAAGAGAAGATACATACAGGTTAAATACATGTACTCAGCTATGCGGAATTTCTAACGTAATTCTTAATATTTTATGATATTTACCTATGTTTCTTTTACATCGAATCATAAACCAATATTGCTTAAACTTGCGATTAGCAATTTCAGTAGTTCACTTTTGTAACAATAGAGTTTTCTCCCGTATCGACGGGACAATTTACATACAACAATTATTTTGTAGACCATACAAATACAAATACTTATATGGACTACAAATAATTGTTCCGGATTTGAACCCGAAGCCTTCAGCGCTGTAATTCAATGGTAAGCCACTGCGCCACGGAGCAGAATGCGGTGTAAGTTTCCGTATGCATTATTTTTGTATACTGACCACCACCTCGCTGGTCTAGGTCGTGAGCGCGACTGCTAAACATGCTAACCCGGGTTACAATCCCGGCTCTAGCTAAAATCAGTTAATGGACTTTTCTGTCAAGAATTCATCCAGAATCCTAGGAGACGTATTACGTTCCACTAACTGCTTCGGTCTAGTGACCGTAAGCGTCGGACAAACAATCAGTTATTGCGTTTTCTGTGTGCTCAGACCCGCGCGTCGCGGGATCATCCTACTATTCTGTTTTTACTATGGTAAGGCGCTTGATGTCTCTGCGGTCGTGTCAGATTGCCGTCTCATCGGACTACGAGAATGACGGAATTTACGCATGAAGGTTGACTCACGCTAGACCATGTCTCGTCCAAGGCGAGTGTTTGCCGTAGCACGGTCAACTAATATTACATATATTATGTATGGACACACTCACGCTATACCGAGCGTATACCGAGTGACGGCCGAGCAACGGACAACGCTTGGCAACAACTCGGTCCCGGCTTGTAGTTGAAGATTTATCAGATTCTTCATCGTCCAGAGCGACCGCAATAGCCGCTAATTCCAGATCTTCAAACTTCAACATGATTGTAGTCTAGCTCTAATACTATGTTTGCTCGGATGAATGTACTGCATCACGGCGCAGCGGTAATTGCTCGATCGAGGCTCGTCTTTGTAATTTCAGGTACGGGACCGGCTCGGTGACCGTGCTACGGCCGACACTCGGCTCGGACCCGACTCGGTCTAGCGTGAGTCGACCTTGACTGGTGCGCTATAATCCTGTCCTGAGCAGATGGCACGTCTCTGTTGAGACTGGTCACCGTAACTAAATTTCGGTTTGGAGGACATTAAATTGCATGTGAACAAATATTTCAGGCGTGGAACAATTATTTTCAATATGTGATTTGAACAGGCGACACACAGCGCCTCAACCAACAATTAGAGACGGCGCATATGAACTATGAACCAATAGCGCTAGGATCACGCAAATAGTAATTTGTCATGTTCAAACTCAGGCGAAGTTTGGATCCCAGCTAAACCTAACGTTTGAGGAAAAAAAGACATTTATTTTTCGGTTCCAGTTGTATTGTGGTCATTGCGGTTTTATTTACACTGCATTAAGGATTCCCTAGGAAATTTCACTGTTCACCCCGTCAGATCATAGACTTATTATTCTACTGTATCGATGCGTCAGACAAAGATTGGTTATAATGAATGCATTTTTCTTCTGCCTATGTTAGTAAGTATATTTGTGAGAACAGAACAACTTAATATCTTTTCTCAGCAAAATACTCTAAATAAATAGTAATGTATAATCTTATGCACGTTATTACTATATTATGCATCAGTGGATTTAAGTCGATAGAATTTGAGGTGTGACAAAATTCGAAACTGACACTATATTTCAAAATCGACTGACAAATTCTGTCCATTCAAATTTAAGTTTGTATTATTATTACACAGAGTACCTATAAATACTTAGGTTTGGTATGATGTTGGCTAATCGTGTTTACTACGAGCGTATTTTCTTAGGTAAGGAATTATTATGTACTTATTAGAGAAAAATCTACTCGTCGGCGATTTGTTACAGGGAAAGTCTGTTGCCGTTGCGGCATCCGGTTTATTTATGAACAAAACAAGGAACACTTTTATCCTGGTGTGGAATAAAATTAATATGTAAAGTAAACTAATCTTTAAGTCAGGTTTGCCAACTTAACCCATAGAAAATTTCGTTTAAAGATTTACGTTGTGTAAAGAGAATATTTTCGAGTCGATAAATATTGATCTATTTTGTAAATAAGCAATCGAATCTGAAATTGATTTTAAGTCGTGGTAGAGCCGTGGTAGCTTAGGCGCTAAGCGTTCGCTGTAAATTACACAGTACGCGAGCAAACCGGGTTCAATCCCCGCTGGCACAGTGAAAAAAAACATTGTAAGAAAACCTACATGTCTGAGAAATAAGAAAAAAATATTTCGAAGACGTGAATTTGCCAACACGCAAATCCTTTCAGAAATGAGAGCAGGCCTGTGCCCAGCAGTGGGACGTACATAGGCTGTAATTTTAACTTTAAACATTTTAGAGCGATGCTGTGGCTATATTATGGCTGTAGCACAAATAGGTCAGCTCCACCGAGGAAGAACCACGATCTCACAGAATGCTATCGTAACGTAGCAGCTTAATGTTGCTGTGTTTCGTATGGTGAGTGTAGAGAGTGTAGAGATTCGATGACCTTTTTTACTGCATACGGGTCATTCCATCTTAGTCCTCGGAGGTGAAAATGCATATGTATTTTGATTAATAATCGAGGATGAACGTAGATGTCTATGAGCCATAGTATCCCTTTATTATCACTCCGTACCGTCATCAGCTATGCGTCAATTGCAGTCACGTCAAAAGACAAAAATTTAAAAAACCATGTTTTCTTGTTATAAGTACCGTATATACTTTCATATGCATTTAGTAAAAAGCTGCTATTATGACATTACAAACAAACACTTCAATTTTATTTGTTTGTCTAGATATTTTATACAAGCTTAAAGTTCAATTTCGTAGTTGTCTTTTTTATATGCACTACGATTACAAACTTGTCAAGTTGTTTATGTAAATACGAAATTAAACAAGATAACTAATTCTCCTTAGGCATTGTATTGACTTTCTTATTCTGCAATAGGTATTGCAATTGAAATACTTTTACGTAAAAGGCGTAGGACGACGTGACGAGAAAATTGTACGGTTGTAAATTAATATATATTTATCTTAGAACTTTAACTATCTGGGCCGTGTACTGGCGGTGTAAGAATATCCACTACCCTCATATCGTCTCAAAGGTGTAGTAAGAAGCGAACAGAGGGCAACAAGTCAGGAGATGTCTTCCAAATAATGACTAAAAATAAAAAAACTGCGGTTGCCAACCCGTTTGCCAAGTGTCGCTAAGGCAATTACTCCCTACGAGGCAATCTATGGGGAAGGCTTATGTTCAGCAGTAGACTTTACTGGACTATAACGATAACCGTATCTTAGAACTCGGTTCACAGTCGACTAACTATATGTGGTAGAGCCATTGTACATCTATATTAAGGTTGTAGCACGAATGGGTCTGCTCGACCGGGGAAGGACTACGCTCTCACAGTATACCAGCGTAAAATAGCAGCTCAATACTTCTGTGTATCATATGGTGAGTGTAGAGATCCCGGAATCTTTTTTTACTGGAAAAGAGGCATTCCCCCTTAGTCCTCAGGCATGACATCGCATCTGCGTTTTGATTCTTAATCGGGGATGAATGTAGATTTCTATGAGCCACAGCATCTATTTATCACCAGGGGCCGTGTGCTCGTTTGTTACCCTTATTCTATAAAAAAACGACCAACTCAAATTAGGTATTCTTTAATTTTATTGGTCCATAGATAATATCAACTGCTGGATACGACCTTCTCCATTATAGAAAGAAAATTTGGCATAATCGACATACTTAGAAGGAGGTTAAGTATATAAAAACTCAAGCGGACGATACATTGGCTATATACACCTTTGACGCTATCGAGTTTTTTTTTATAGGAGAAGGGTGACAAACGAGCATACAGTCCACCTGATGGTAAGTGGTTGCTGTGACCCATAGACATCTACAACTCATCATTCGATCAATCATCGATTACTAAACAAAATGCAAATGCGTTGTCACTCGTGAGGACTTAGATGGAAAGGCATTCCATCATTTCCTTTTCAGTAAAAAGTGTCTTCGATTCTCTACACTTACCATACGGAACACAGCAGCGCTAAACTGCTATTTTACGCCGGTTTTCTGTGAGAGCGTGGTCCTCCCTTGTCGAGCCGACCTATTTGTGCTACAACTATACCACTAATATAGCTGCAGTATGGCTCTACCACGTAGTAGAGTCTGGATATTTTACGTCTGGCGTGGACGAGATGGTTTTAATATATAATCGAAAGGCATAAAATTTTTCTTGTATTTCTCATAGTTACTTCTTATAAAACCCACCCGGTCGCTTCTTACGATTCAATGGGGCGATAGATCTGTTACGCAGCCACTTAATGATTTACTAAATATGGTTCAAATATTTTAAAATAGGTTTTAATAAAGTACTTCAAAAAACTTAAAAAATGTTTCTACTTATGTCCGTTATAGACTTTGAATCCAGCCGATGTGCTACAAACCGGGTTCATTAGAAAGGCAATAATGCGAAGGTGATTTTAGACCACTAAAACCATACATTAGGCACCATATATTAAAAAAAAAGTTAACAAAATTTTCGTTTTACGCAAGAAAATAAACAAAATGTATACCTATTTACAGCGTAGTATAGCACACGCCGGGTATGAAATTAGCCCGATTTTTTGAGCTTTTAGCTCTCTATCGTTGTTTTGATCTATAAGTTTCCTTTATTTATTTCATTGAGATAACAATATTATGTATAACGAAAAAAACTTATTGCTTAAGTCAAGTGTTTGTCGTATCTCCTCGTTTTGAAGACTCGATATATCGAGTAACGTACAATTCCGCAATCACTATGAAGGGAAGGCTAAATAAGCCTCTAAAAAGCTTAGTATGGTGAGCTTGAGCGGGACGGTATTTTATGACAGCCCACCGCTTGCAACTTTACCAAGGCGCAAGTTGATTCTCGCATGGATCTCATCTCTGAGCCTTAGCACCTCAATTCGAGAAGCTACTTCTATTTGATCGCTAGGATGCGATGTGCAAATTTGGAGAGCGTCTTTCAAAGTTTCTTAAACTCAAAATTAAAAGGCTTTACTCGAGTTTAAACTCAAAATAACATTTTGTAATAATTCTAACTACTTTCCTTCCTTTATTGGCCATGTTGAATAAAACATACGTAATTTGTAATAAAATAATAATAAAGGTCGTAAAAAGTAAAAATAATAAATAAAGGAAATAATAATAAAATACGTTATTTAGAGGTAAACCCCGTACTATTTATTTG